>JARHVA010000450.1:3927500-3962500 GCA_037957365.1 Torreya grandis
AGGTTTTAATGTGTATACATGGTTTAGGGTATACAGGTTCAATTAAAAAGATAATTGAGGACAATTTGAATCACTTAGACCTATTTATGACTATAGAATATGTTTTTGGGTTTTCATTATAGCATAGATGTCATTGTGCAAATTGAGTGAATTAGTCAAATGGGGTAATCAGTCATGTGATTTAGGTCAAAATGAACCCTGTAAACTTAATTCTTAGTATAGATGATTTTAATCTGGGATAAAATGATTGGTTCAAGGGTTAAAGAGTTTATATTTATGGTTTAGATTTTAGGGATTAGGGATTAGGGTATAGGTTTTAGGGTATATAATGTAAAATCATGATGGTGATTGGGGAAAATATAATCTCCTTAAATGTTTATCTGTGAGTAAAACATGTAAATTTGGGATCACTTATCCCCCAGATTATCATAAATTGAGCCTACGAAGTTAATTGTGGTAATGACTGATGTAATTTTAACCAATTTCATCCAAGTCAACCTAATTTTTACTATATATATATAGGATGTTAATTGGGGATAAATTAATTCTATGGGCCTACTAAGCCTCAATCTAATAATATTCATCCATTTGATATCAATTAGGGAGCCAAGTGATCACCATATTAAAAAAAACAAGTATTTTTTCCATTTGATATCCAATTCAATCCAAAGGAGCCATTTCAAAGGAATTACATTCATATATAATGGAAATTGGGCCTTACTTGGTGCTGGTTGCATACCATATTGAGCCAATTAAGTATTTAGTTCTAGATGATACATACTTGGGGTTGATCAAGGCTTTCCCAAGGAATTGTGTTGACATGAATTTTAATTAGGGCCCTATTGCACACCTTATTCAGATAATTGAGTGTTTGATTGAATCTGATATGAAATTAAGACCAATTGAACCCTTTAGATGTAATTACATCTATCTAATAATAATTGGGATTCTGATTGTGCACCAAATTTAACTAAAATAATATCTGGTTTAATATGATATATGAAATTTAGTCCAAATAAGCCTTGTGTAACAAATTTCATCCTTACACTGTCAATAAGGGGATCTATTGGTCCAAAATACATAATATATTGAATCAACCAAGTATTTAGTTCAATTGAATATGCAATTATGTCCAACCAAGGCTCATGCAAGTAACTGATACATCCGATGTTAATTACATCTTCATTGGCCTTGATTGTAAACTATATCCAAGTAATAATGTATTTGGTCTTATCTTATACATAATTGGGGATTACTAAGACTCATTAAATTAATTTTGTCCATATAATGTTCTATTGGGTTTCATTAGACCCGACTACACACCATATTGAACCAATTGAGTATTTCGGTTCAATGTGATATAAAATTGGGGCCATTCAATCCCTAAGAAAGTAATTACATCCATCTAATTTCATTTGAGGCTATAATTACACCATGTTAAATCAATTGATTTTTTTTCAATACTATACACAATTGAGGATAACCAAGTCCTATGTAATTAATTGCTTCTACCTAGATTATCAATCAAGGAATTTTTCACTCTAGGCAATGAATTGTGTCCATATAATGTCCATTTTGAATATTTTTTCCTAATTACACATCATATTTAACTAATTGAGTATTTTCTTCAGTATAATATGTAATTAAGAGTAATTGGTCCCTTGTAATGAATTCCTTAAATATAATTTCAATTAGGGATTTGATAGCACACCATATTAAACTAAATAAATATTTGGTTCAATCTAATACATAATCAGTGTTAAATGATCCCTGAGAAAGGAATTATTTCCATATGATGTCAATTGGGTCTCTAATTCAACACCATATTATAAAAAAACTAAGTATTTATTTTAGTTTGATACATAATTAGGTCCAACCAAGCTCAATCCAAGGAAATATGTCAATCTCATGTCAATTTGGGATCAATTAGCCTAATTGTACACCATACTGGGAGAAAAAACAATAAATTGATTCATAGGTTAATACATCTCCAATTAACATTCAATGATATCAATTCTTGACAAGATCATTGGTTCCAAATAACAATCTTAATCAACCAATATGTGATCTTAAGACTACTAGTCCTAATGGATCCTATTCAAGTTTTAGGGTGTTGAGAATATGTAAGAAGAACATTATTAATGTGATCACATTATTGAATACCATGATTGCAGTATTAATGCAATTAATAAAATGATCATATTATTAACATGATTATGGTGTTTGAATTTTAATTGAATTTCCACACCTTTTGGCTTGGGAATGGCTTGGATTATTGAACCAAAGGCTTGGACTATCAATGTATAGTTGATTATTTAAAGGTATGAAAATAAATAATAAATTTAAACTTTGATTATCAAATACACTAAGAATTTCAACATCAAAATTCAAAAAAATTACACCATCATGATGAACACTCTCTCCTCTTTATGAAAATATGATTTTTTAATAGTTTTTGGACTAATTTAAGGTTTTAAACTATGTTGATTTCTAACTATGCCTTTTTTAGGCAACTACATGCAACAAACATACATGCCTATACATGTTCATGTAAGTTGTCTTTTGTTGATCCAAATTAAAACAAATTTTATGTGATGACCAAGTAGGCCCAATTCTACACATATTTAAAAGGAATGAATTTTAAATTTTTTAGGTAGTTAGGCATGTCACATGGATAGCTATCTATTTACTTTAAAAATTCATAAAATTAAAATTATTCATTTGAAAACATATACAAAAATATAGGTGACCTCCTAGAATATATTATCTAAATTTTTCCTAAAGGGTTTCAAATAATATTATATGCTACTAAAAAATGGTGCATGTCACAACTATCTATCTACTATGGTTTTTGAAAAATAGGAGTTTATATTTAAATTTTATATGTTTGACCTAGTTATACTGAGCCATTTTAAAAAAAATATTTTGTGTTTTAGAAACTAGAGTCTAAATGCTACATTTCATGTTCTTACATCATCTTCAAATTTGGAGTGTAGATATCTCAAATTATCTATAAAATTTTAGATTTAAAAATTTTCATAAAAATCATGTCCACAGGTAGGCCACTTTTTGTAACCCAACTTTGTTCACTTACCCATTGAGAGAATGTTAGTTGATAGTTTACTACTCTCCTCTCTACCAACCAACACATTTAATTAATCATATATCCTCTCTAGGTTTGACATAAAAATGTGATAATTTTTTATTATTTAAAACACCATATACTTTCATTAGATTGTACCACTTGAATCTAATTAGTGACCATATAAAATACTTTAAGTATAAAAACTATAAATGAAGAATGCAACATCATATATCATTGATCACTAACATCATAAAAAACACATCTCAATTGATTAGAGAATTTAAATACAGATACTAGTCATGCATGATATAAACATATAACCATTATTATCAATATATAATAAGTAAGTAATTAAAGCTCATCAAGATAATGTTTCAATAATAATTTAAATACAATTGAATGCAATGTACTTATATTAGATACATAGCTCTATGGATCTTAAGTTCCCTGGACTCTAGTATCTTTGACAATCTAAAGTGTCATATCCAAATAAGTATTGTTGTTGGAAGGGAGAGCATCATGTGAGATTTTTTCTACTCCAACCATGGACCATCAATCTTCTATGAAAATTCTATTAGGGAATGGCCCTCCTTTCATGGATGAGTAGATAGTGATAGTACTAGAATCTAGAGAGATAAACTAGTACCCATGTATTGTATGATTTTTAAAAATTAAACATGTCATGTATCATAAAGTAACTCATTCTAATTAATATATCACACAAACATATATATCATACTCATGAAATGACAATGTATCACTAACATTATGTGGCCAAAATTTTCAAATAACTATTGACCTCTAAGATTGATCAATTTTATATATGTCTAAATATTTATATATTTTAATCTGCTCACAATATGTACCACTCACCAGTTTTCACTACCCTATTCTCTCTCTCTCTCTCTCTCTCTCTCTCTATATATATATATATATATATATATATATATATATATATATATATATATAAGCAGTCAATCATATTATTTTCATAGAGTTAGATAACTCATAACTAAGTTATACCTTAATATTTCATTAAAAAAATTAATTCCATTTCTAGAAGACCATTTTCATATGATCATAGTCTCTGGTCCCTCAGAAATCATATGACTTATGTTAATAATCAATTAACAATAGATATAGGCATATAACCCAATACACCCACATATGTTATATATTTATATGAATATTTAATTCTTTATGTCGGTATATTTAGTATATATATACACTAGTTACATATTAATTGTATTCATACTATATATCACATACAAAAACTTAACAATGTATAAATAATGAAAACATCCTAGTCATATAAAATTCTAGACAATGCCTTAATATGATTTCAATAATAGTTATAACTTTCCTATTCACAAGATATAATGATGACCTTTTAAAAGATAAGGGTTCCTTCATAGTTTTTATCTCTAACTAATTAGATTTTCATCCAAATATATTAAAAATGTATACAACTCTATACACAAGTTCTCAGGACAACATAATATTTTGTATTATGGTTCACATACAAGTATTCAAAAATATATAAATTTCTCTTATATGATACACACAATTTTCATCAAATACATAGATATATGAATCACCAAAACTGTGATAATAACTAGCCAAAATTTATGCTTATAGGTATGCCTCTCTCTCTCTCTCTCTCTCTCTCTCTCACACACACACACACACACACACACACACACACACACACACAAATATACATACATGTGTGTGTGTGTGTGTGTGTGTTTTCTTGAATAGACATATGTCACAACTTGCATAATATACACTACATATGTTTTAGTAGAATTATAATTCTGTTATACTAACAATATTCTTCATTTTTATGCTTATAACAACTATTTAACCTTTCATGAAAATGGCATCCAAGTCTATATAGTTTTTTTCAGTTTGCTACAATATAATTATCTAATAACTGTACATATATTCCCGAGTAAACACACACACATGTTCACTAATAAAGATTATGAGAAAATTGAGCGTTAAATATAAACCAACATTATATAAATTAACGACCTATATATACATAGATAAGTCAAACATAAATGAGTAAATGAGTTTAAAGTGATAGAGTTGTTACTTATCTACCTTTAGTATTTCATGCTAAATAACAACCCCCACTTAGTAACCATTAATAGCTCACTTTTCTATGTCCTATATTTTATGAATTGTTTATCTCCATAATACATGGTTATACACTCACTAATTTATTCCCAGATACTATACATTGGTATATTCGATAATATCATATATATAAAGAGGCATTACATTTGAGATAGTGATACTATATCAAATTATTCAAAATATAAGTGTAGTGATTTAACATAAGGTATTTAATCCTTTTGATAGTATCGAGCATTATTTTAATTTATATAATCTATATTCTCATCATAGCCCTATGTGTCATATACATGGATATACGCTTAGAAAATAGAAGTCATTTAAGGAATATTTATCAACAACCTATCATAGATGGATATTTACATGGATATTTTATATTACTTGCAGCAATCATGAATAACATATACAATATAATTAATTATAAATTAGTAAATGGCTCTAAATAAATCGATAAGTAAATGGATGCTTTAATATTACTATAGCGATCAGGGGATTTGTTACACACAGTTTTAAACCTATAAGTATGTCG
Organism: Torreya grandis; assembly: GCA_037957365.1. Taxonomy (NCBI): domain Eukaryota; kingdom Viridiplantae; phylum Streptophyta; class Pinopsida; order Cupressales; family Taxaceae; genus Torreya; species Torreya grandis. The sequence continues at coordinate 3,933,257 of JARHVA010000450.1, forward strand.
CTGCATATTAATAATAATATATGCACAACTTTTACAAGATAACTCAAATGCTTATTAAATCATTGCATGCATATAAATATTTCCACTTCAAATCGCTGCATTTTAACTAAATATATATAAATTATACACTTATATTCTTACAGTTAGTATAGCGATCTGCATCACACATATGCATTAAACAGTTCAATGCATTTAAGCTAAATACCATCAATGTTAACAGGGTATATTTATACCTACTCAATTAATTTAGTTTAGTGTGAATATAAAATCTTTAATTTGTACAGGATACTCTCTCGATGAATCAAAAAGGGTAAAAAGCCTATGCAGAGACAACATCGACATTCTCTTATTCTATGTTTCTTCCAACCAAAAACTATAAGTGACTACGTGCCTATCCATAAACAGGACCTAGATTTGCCCATTCCATACCCATGTGTAGCCCAAAAATTCCCATTTAAAAATAGGGTGTCCGGAACAACTCTTTAAAATAAAAATTATTTTCTCCCTGTGATCTAGTATGGATATAAATTTAGATATGTAAAGTGAAATGAGAAAAGTAAGAGACAAAGATTACTTAGTGTATTTTATTCCAGACTCGACAAGCAGGATGTTATAAGAGGGATATCATCTTTTTAACAGTAATTACAACATTTACTATGTTAACATAGGCTTTGCATATGCCACCGGCCCCAAATTCTACTAGCTTTTCATCTGGTTATCATCAGTTATTTTTTGAAACTCATTCCCTAATTCCTGGAGGTAGTGTTCCCTGAAAGTCCCATATTTGGCAGTTTTCTACTTCTATCTCCAGAGACACTTCAACCTGCCTATTCCATCAAAAAGGTAATTTTACTATTCTTCTTCTCTCTTCTCCAATTCAAACTAGTCACATATTTATCCTTTCTATTCTCCCCTTATTTTATGGATGTTGCGTTTTCCTTTAATTCTTGTATTTTTTTAATTCATAATTTTCTTTTGTTTTTATTTTATCCTTTTTCCTCTTTAAACATCGCTATTTATTTTCATTTTACTTTCTTTGGGTTTTTTTTACTTATTTATTTATTTCCCTTTTTCTTAAATTATGATTTTTTCAAATAACTTAGTAATAGTAGTTCTTAATAATCATAGTGACTTGAGAAATATAAGGTTAATATTATAATTTTTTAATTAGAATGGCAAATAATACATTATTATTCAAATCTGAATTATAACAATGTACTCGTTGTTATCATTATGCTATCTAGGTCATCTATGTCCTTTTGTTATCTAGACCTATTAAGGCATTAAAGCTCAAATAATGATATTCTCAAATATCATAAGATAAACGGTTAATAATTTAAGAGACATGGGGGTCGGGAAGGGTTTAGTCCACACACGTATATTAAACTTAACTAATGCATACACATATATAATTAGCTAAATGAAGACAATATAAAGAACATACTAATGTTATGTTCACCTCAATCAATGCATAAACCACTATCTAAATCTAACAGCATCAAAAGTGCACTAACACTAACTATTTAATTATGCATATACATATATTAACTATTATGGTGTATGCAAAGTTTTAGACATTCCTCTATCATCCAATAATATCTCCATCTACATCATCCTCTCCAATGATGCTCTCCCACCATCATGCTCTGAGAGATGAGTTTCTCCTGTATCAAACTCACAATAAGCAGGTAGTTAGACCATAATATCATGACCTAAATATCATAAAATACTTCTGAGATAACAAGTTAACATGATATCAGTATAAAGAATTTACATAATAGCTAACTCATATCAGTGAAATAAAACCAAAGTAAGATACCACTATCCCATAACAACATATGACTTACATCTTAGCTAGTAGTAATCCATTCAAGTTATCAACTATAGAAAATCCATAGATAATCATGTAGGTTTGCTTTTGCGAGAAATAGAGATGCAACATCTTTCCCTTATAAATCTAGTCATTGTCTCGAATGACACTTATTCAAACATAAGCTCTAAATTAAAATATTGTTTAGTAGAAAAATTACATAGTTTGAAGTATCAAATCAAGCAAGTAAATGGTGAAATCACCTATAAAACTCATCTTAGTTATCCCAAGTAGCATTATCTTTAGAGTATTGGTCCCAAAATATCTTGCAATATGACATCTCTCTCATACAAATAAGGCTTGTGAGTGTTAGTTACTTTGAATGAATCTATTATGACCATCTCAGGGTCTAAAAATGACAAGACAAGCATATATGCTACAAGATTGACCATTTATAATGCCTCGATGGGTCTCATATATCTCGATTAAAGTTTTACTGACTTCTTTAATTTAAGATTCAACCAAAATCACATGCAATCATCATAAAATTCATAAATAAATGAATAGGGAGACTTCTAAAAAGCCTCTCATCCCCTTTGCACATCTCTTTAACCTAGAAAGTGTTTTTCACATTTCAAAGAAAATTATTTTAAGAACCTAGCAAGAATAATGTGTATATGTCAATATCATTAATATTTTACATCGCTATTATAACTATGACATGTTAATATTGTCTTTAATCCATGTAGATCTTGACAAGTATAATGATGAATAGGAACTAGAAATACTACATTTCTTAATGTATACAAAAATAAGGAATAAATGTTCCATAGTATACATGCATATGGATGTTAGCATAGCATATAGAATATATTTTACATTATTTTTAGACTTTTTATATTTAATGATTTTCTATTGACCATGTATGATTTTTTCGGGAGATTAGTTTCCTCCTTTGTTGAACTGTGGTTGCCATATTTTTCATAAATTGCTTTGTATGTATTTTGTTCTGTGGTTCATGAATAAATAAATTGATTTCATTTTTTTGATCTCAATTCTGGTATCAGAGCTTTACAAATATCCTAATCGACACTTGTAATGACTTGGAAGGAAAGGAAATTGATGTAGGCAAAAAAATTATGTAGTTGTAGACCTAGGATGTGTACAGTGACCATACAGAAGCTAAGTAGGTACAACAACCAAGTAGAAGAGTAACTGACTACAATGCATCACATGGGATAAATACCATCCTGGCATGGTGTAATGATTTTATAAGTCTATGAGGAGACATTAGTAAAGCCTAGAATTTTTCCCAAGGCCCTATAATGTCATAGACTATGAAATCCTATGAAAGTTAGTACATTAAGGTTTCGAATGGCTCCTCCAATTGGTTGAATTATTGGTGAAGCAAATGTATAATTTTTAGTTTAATATCTATTATGAATTTTGTTCTAGAAGGAAATCTATCAACATACGATAGTTGTAATTCCACAAGCTCAATCAGCTAGCCTTGTAAGCAAGGTGTCATTTAGAATATATATGAATACTTATATGGTGTTTTGGATTACTAAGGATTTGGAGAGATTGATGAAAGGATTTCATGTTGTTCATCCAAATGCCTAGTAGGGTCATGGCACTCATAGACCACACGATCTCCCTATTGTAAAAACTTTAATGAGACCAAGGACCACATTATGGACTGTGGTATTAATTCTCCACATAAATAGAATGGGAAGATATTGATTCCATAACAAGAAAACAAAGCAATTAATATATCCTATAGATATGAGACGTGAGTGAGACCGCCATGTATGTCTAGTGTAAAGGATAGTGTTGTAACTATTGAAATCAACTAAAAAAACTCATATGTCGTGGAAACTATCATGATGCTCAGGAGAGTTCTAATTTCTACTTTGCCTTGCTAGAAGCCCTTCATGACTATGATAACCTTTAGTTTGATGATATAATCCATAAAAGACTTCTAAAATATTTTTTATTTAATGTATGCTGCTAAGTAAGGAGAATAAATGTAGAACTCGAAGCTAGATATGATCTAGACTATGAAGATGAGTTTGAATACCCCATGAAACATCCCCATCTCTCAACACATAATTATCGATCTCATCTTTAATCTATATTTCTTGCTAGTGAGTAAAAAGACTTGTAATTCACTTTCATAGTAATAAAATAAAATAATTTTTTTAATTTATAATGCCTGCTCCAAAATTACTTCTCTCAGATGCTCAACTTCACAAAGGGTTAAAATATACTTCCTAGAAAACAAAGATGGGAACCATACTTTAGTTTAAAGGACTAGGGGCATCATCATAGGGACTGTGCAAGTTCCTACTAATCTTGATGCCCACAAGAAATATGAAATGGATAATGCTAAAGCTTTAATGTTGATTATGTTAAGCATCACTGATGATGTGGAGATGCATGTCAAGGATGCAAATAGAGAAAATATAATGTGGGATAAATTAACAACCATCTATGAGGTAAAAAATAGGAATAAGATCCTCCATCTGGAGTTGAGACTTCACACACTTTCTATGCAGTTTGACAAGAATTTTGAAGAATTATTACATCAGGCGATTGAGCTACAAATGAAGTTGTTAGCAGTTGGTGAGATGGTATATGACCAAATATTGATCCAGATCACCTTGAGAGCACTCCCTTCTAATTCAAAGTGTTCATCATGACACTAAATGTCTCCAAATAGATAGTGTCATTTGAATAAATTACGAAATTGTTACTACAAAAGCCATCCACTCAGTCTAGGATGAGTTACAAGATAATGACCTTATCTCAAAGTAGCAATGAGGTCAAAAATATCAAAAGAGACCTCCATAGAAGCAACCATAGAAACAACAATAATAACTATCCTAAAATCAAAGAGATGGTGTCACATTTATCAAATCAACACTCATGACATAAAAAACAAGTGGTATAATTACATGAAAAAAGGGTATTCAAGTAAATAAATCACATTAGGTTGTGATAATTCAAAGAAATCAAAAATTTATCCCCATCGGTGGAAGTAGATAGGACTTCTCACAACTCAATAAGATGATGGATCTAATGAGGAGACACCTAAAGAAGATAATTATACTATATATAATAAATTAGTGCTAGTCTTCCAAACCTCATATCCCATGAGGAATATTTAGTTGATAGACTCAAGTGTCGCTAAACACATGTCAGGAAACAAAAATTTGTTTGATTCATTGACAGAGTAACCCACTAGATATTGGGTTAAGATCGTTAATGATAAAGAGCATGTTGTGGAAGGAATAGACCAAGCCACTATTCCTCTTAAAACATGAAAATGTATACTCTAAAATGTACTATATTTTCTTGGATTGACATCTAACCTCTTATTATTCAATCAAATTTTGAATTATCATTTGAAGGTGGATTTTTTTATTGATAATGGCATCAAATCTTTCTTGATCTCATGAAAGGGTATGGTTCTTGCTAGAGCATTTTTGAAAGATAAATTATTTTCTTTACATGTTGTTTCATCTTCTATAGAAGTTATACCTACCTCTATGGTAGAATCTAATACTCTCTGTTACTACCATTATGGTCTCTAGTTTGTTGGATCTTTATACTAGCTAATTTTAAAAGGGATAGTACATGGAATTCCCAAATTATCTAGTTCCTTACCCATTTGCCCTACATGTCTTTCAGGTAAATAACATAGTGATCCATTTAAGGCAAGATTCTTTAATGCCAACAAACATTTGGATGTTATTCATACCAATCTAAATGGACCATTACCTTCTTCATTTTTGGGATATAATTACTTTAAACTATTCATGGATGACTACTCTCAGAAGACATGGGTGTTTTTCTTCAAGAAGAAGAGTGAGGCACTTCATCATTTTTGTGTCTTCTATCGACAGGTTTTAAAGGAGACTAAATAACCTCTTCTTCACCTCTGCGCAGATCGAGAGGGGGGAATTTACATCAAATACTTTTTTGCCATTGCAGAAACAACAAGGCATTAAATAAAATTTGACTACTCCCTATATGACCTAATAATATAGCATTATTGAGTGATGTAATCACATAGTGATGGAAATAGCTCACTACATGCTATTAATAGCAAAACTAGAGAAATGTTATTGGGTAGAAGCAATCTAGACAATTGTTTATCTTTTATATAGGACATCATTGAAGATTATAAAGGATAAAATACAAAAAGAGGTATGGAGTGGTAAAAAGACATCAATTTCTCATCTATAAGTGCTTAGTTGCACAAGATATATGCATTTCCAAGCTCAAAAGAGGAATAAACTCAATCTGAAAACACTCCCATGCATCCTATTAGGCTATAACACTACCTATAAAACACACCATCACAGGGATCTTGAGATGAATAAAGTCTATGAAAGTAGAGATGTGGTTTGTGATGAGTCATAATTTAAATCAATGATGTAGAAAGAAGAATCAACACCAACCACCTCTCACTAATTACTCTTTGATTCAGATGATGAGGAGACTTATCATAAAGAAGATGAGCTACAAGGGGAAATGTATGTTGATCTTGGATAATTATAAAATCCATTAGGTAGTTATTAAGAATAACAAAGTAGTTATTCACATCAGTAATAGAGTTCCAATATGAAGAGGGTACAAAGCATCATCAAAGACTCCCATACTTTATTTGGAGTCAAAATGAGGAGTTAGACAATACATAAGGTAAATTTTGCACTCATGATTTTAGTGGTTGATATATTTGAACCTGATAATGTTCAAGAATCACTAAGTCAACCTCATTGAAAGAGTACAATGGATGCTGAGTATGACTCACTCATGCAGAATCAGACATGGGAACTTATTGATCTACCTATATGAAAGAAACCCATAGGCTGAAAATGGGTTTTCAAAAATAATATAAGGTAGATGGATCCATAAAAAATCATAAAAAATGACTTGTAGTAAAGGGATATGCTCAAAAAGAAGGAATTGCTTATGGAGAGACCTTTGCACCCACTATGAAGATCAAGATGATCAGATTTAATTACACACGGGTAGTATATAATGGATGGAAACTTTAATAGATGGATGTCAAGAGTGATTTCTTAATGTTGATCTCAAAGAAATATACATGACCCAACTAAAAGGATTTATTGATGAAAAGCATGTGAAAAAGGTATGTCATCTCATCAAATCACTATATGGACTAAAATAAGCTCTTAAGGCATGGTACATCAAGATAGATGATCACATTTTGTAGCATCGTTTAACCCATAACCCCTCAAATTCTAACTTGTACTTAAAGAAGGTAGGGATAAAAATCATTATTCTTATGTTGTATGTAGATGATCTTGTGATCACTAGAAGTTTAGAAGACCAAGTTGATATTGTGAAGAATGACATCAAAATAGCCTTTGACATGATTGATTTGGGGCAACTCCATTATGGTCTTGGCTTGGAGATAAGAAAAAAATAGAATCACTTTTTAATCTCTCAGATAAAATATGCCAAGACACCCCTAGAGAAGTATAGAATATCAGATTATAAACCTCTCTCAATACTAGTAGATAAAGGTTTACAAAACTCTCAATTCTAGGACTCACCTCAAGTGGATGAAACTCTCTATTGATAGCTCATTAGGAGTCTTATCTACTTGAACTACACCAGACTAGATATATGTTTTGTTATGAGCTATCTCTCTAGATTCATGTAAGAACTAAAAAAATGTCACTAGGTTGTAGTATATCATGTTTTGAGATATGCCCAAAGTACACTTGAGTATGGTCTAGAATACAATAAGAATATTTAGTTAATATTACAAGGATATAGTAACTTAGACTATGCCAGATCTATTAATGATAGAAAGTCAATGTCAGGATATATATTTCACCTCAGATCTAGACTGATCTCATGTATTAGTGAGAATCAAACTATTATTTCTCTCTCATTCACTAAGGTAGAGTATCATGTTACACATGGAGCTCTGTGAGGTGATATGGTTACGTCGCATTTTGGATAATATGGGCATTAGTGAAGAGAATCCACCTATATTTTATTATGACAATCAAGGTGTGTTGAAACTTGTAAAGGATCTTATTTTCATGAAAGAACCAAGCACATAGAGGTTGAATGTCACTACATTCAAAATAAAGTCTTAAACCACCACATCTAGCTCTAGTAATACCCAATAGATGCATAAATAGCTGACATGCTCACCAAATCTAGAAGAAAGGTGAAATTTGAGATGTTTAAGGGGTAAATTTGTAAAAATAATGGAATAACTGGGGAATGTTAGCATAGCATATATGATATTTATTAAATTATTTTTAGACTGTTTATATTTAATATTTTTCTATTACACCTATATGATTTTTTTAGGAGATCAGTTTTCTCCCTTTCTGTATTGTGGTTACCATATTTTTGGTAAATCACTTTGTATATATTTTGTTATACTAGTCATGAATAAATCAGTCGAGTTCATTTTTATGCTTTGAATAGCCATACGACTAAATTTGATAAGTACGTATATCAAATCTTGGATGAAAAAAGTTCCCCTTGTTAGATCCAAACTTAGTAACTACTGAGTTAATGTTAGACTAAATCAGATCCAGTCCCATCTCATAGGATTCACATTCCTAATTCACCACTCTTCCCTTAGGTCTTCATGACTTGATTATCTCTAATTTTTTTACAAGGTTCACTGAATCATAAATCTATATTAACAAATCATAGAAAGTAATGATATATGTTATATAATTTCATATGTACCAAAATACATTACAAGAAGAATCATACAATGATTCCATAATTGTATTAAGTTTCCACTAGCCAAACATAACTAGTATCATATTTCATAGCTTAACCTATTTTATTGTATTCATAGTTAAAAGTAAATAATATTAAAAGTAATATAACATACAAATGTCAAGGATCACATCATCCCTAAAACCTTATAAGGAAAAAACATGATACAATGTCTCCCTACTTACTCGGTTAGTTACACAAGAAGATATAAGCTTATCTCAACCCCTTAAACTATCTATATGTTCTAAACATCATATACCATAGTTGTTCTAGGTGAAAAGTACATAAATATCTCATCTAATCAACATGTTTTCAATAAATATATGAATAATACCAATCGAGTTAAGGGTAAATATTAACATAACAATAATAATGAATTTATAATTATTTATCTAGAACCAATACAAATTCAAGGTTCACCACTCCATGTCATCAAAGTTCACAAGATTAGATAAAGTAGCACTAAAAAGTATGACTCTAAAAAGTCATAATTAGAATCTAGAGAACTAACATCTAAGTAATATAACTCTTAAATACCCTCACATGGTATAAAAAAACACCACAACTCAAGTTACCATAATCAATACCTATTTACCAATCCTGTAAGTGTAGTATCACAACTTGTTTCCATAATTGAAAGGAAAAATATTAACAGTGGATGCATCAATTCATCTAGTCCCACAAATTCTCTTTAAATAAGAAGTAAAAAACACTATCCTGCAAACTCTAGGGAATATTAAAAAAACAACATTTCAGAACAAGTTTCTATTTAAGGAAACACTATATCAACATCATGAAAATATAAATCCTCTCTATGGGCTTATAATGATGCCAAAGGAGGGTGAGAGATTAAAAACTCACCTTTATGCTAGCTATGAGAGATGACACTTATTCACAATCCACATAAACATATGGGGTGTCAATCCATAACTAAAATCCTATTACATTGAAGTCCTCAACCAAGATAACTACACTCCATTATAAAGGGAAATCCCACCACACCAAGTGGTGCCAATCCATAAGTGGTCTTTCAGAGTTCCCTCCCATAAGACACAAAAATATATCTAAAATACACATATTCTCAAGTAGAAGCATTCCATGTTTTTCTAACACTCACAATACTAAACACAAGTGATGGAGGTGGCTTGATTACCCAGTAAAGATGTAATCATTCTCTAGGTGGTCAACTAGAAGGCGATAAAATACAGTAGAAATCTCTTGTTCATGCCCCATGAACTATGCTATACATTACCCTACTTAACATCATACATAGCCAACACCATTGAGACACTCGATTAACCAACCCTATAACAACTCTAAGAGGGTAAAAATGATCCTAAGGCACTCACTCAATGTACCACACACATTTCATCCACATAGGTAAACATAATTCTAAAACTCATGGATGTGTATTACCTACAATAGTCAAGAAGCCATACAAGAGTATTTACTAAATATTACAACTCCAATCATGGTCTAACATAATTATAGATGGAGGCACTACAAGTCTAAATCACTTAACCAGTATAACCCTTCCCATGGTCTCATATCTTGAGGGTTTTCTTACTCAATAAAATACTCTTTAGGTTCCTCTTAGTATATTTCATCTTTAAGGCCAAAACTTTCTAGATCCAGTACTGAAATTGAATCCCTGGTTTCATTCATGGCTACAAGAATTTGATCTAACTTTGCTTCTTACTCAGCTACAAATCAATTAGAATCAAATAGAGGGTTACTATCATTGACATTTGAATAACCCTCTCTAGACACACTAACTTTTACTGTTCTACTTTATGGTAAACATAAGGATATGAAAACATAATGGACTTATTAGGTCATATAGTTTAAGCCATAACTCTAATACTACATGCAACAATCCTGATGGGTTTAACATAAAAAACATGATAATTTTTTTAAAATTTAAAACAACATATATTTTAATTAGATTAAATCACAAGAATGTAATTAGTGACCATATAAAATACTTTAAGTATAATAAATATAAATGAAATAGAATGTAAATTGATAACTAACATCATAATAAGTACATCTTGATTATATAAGGTAAATACAAATATCCAACCATAATTGATATAAGCATACAACCACTGTTATATATATATATATATATATATATATATATATATATATATATATATATATATATATATATATATATATATATATATAAGGTAATTAAAACTCATCAAGATAATGTTTCAATAATAAGTTCAATACAATTCAATAAAATGTACATCTATAAAATACATGGCTCCATAAGGCTTGAGTTCTTTGAACTCTAGTATTTGTGGCAATCTCAAGTGTCATCCCCAAATAAAAATTATTGTGGGACGGGAGAGCATCATTCAAGTTTTTACACAAAAACCATAGACCTTTGATCCTCCACATAAATTTCATTAAGAAATGGTTCTCTCTTCATGGATAAGTAAATAGTGATGACACAAAAATCTAGAGAGACAAGCTAGTACACTTATGTTGTATGATTTTTAAAATCTAAGCATGCAGTGTATCATAAATAAACCTATTCTAATCAAAATATTACACAAACATGTAAATAATACTCATAAAATGATAATATCTTAATAAAATTATTTGGTCAAGGTTTTCAAATAATTATTGACGTTTAAGATTAGTCAATTTCATACATATGACTTGATCGGATTACCTTCATCTTGTATTATGATACTTTTAATCTAGTGAAGTCCATCTCATTACTTAATACCAACAGTGCAAGATTTGGTTAATCATATACATAACCAAAAAATTTAAATCGTTTACTTCCTACTAGTAATCACAATCCATGCTAAGCAAAGGAATAATCAAAAGTATACATTCACTTTATCAAACATATGAATGAATATCCACAATATTATTTATTACATAACTAATAAGAAAATAAGTGCAGATTATACCAATTGGGTATATTATATTTATTAAACTACACATTCTAATTTCTAAAAGCAGACACAATATAGTTTATACCACCACCCAGGTATAACATACATTTAGACTATAGTTTCTAGATAAAATACACTCTATGACATCCTATAATATCAAAGTTCATTATACATAAGCACACTACCCGATCATGAACAACCAATCTTATAATGTTAAGAATCAAATGCCACTTACCTTAAGTAGTAGATAATAAAATACAGTTTATAACAATCAAGTATATCCTATATTTAAATTTCATACTAGAAATTAGAACAAATATAACTTATAGAGACACATCATATTACACTAATATATGCCACATATGTCTAAACACTTGTACATTTTAATCTACTCGTAATATATATATATATATATATATATATATATATATATATATATATATATATATATATATATATATATATATATATGTATGTATATATGTATGTATATATACATATGTATATATGTATATATGTATGTATATATGTGTGTGTATATATATATATATATATATATATATATATATATATATATATATATATATATATATATATATATATATATATATATATATATATATATATATATATATATATATATATAGTGTCAATCATACTCTTTTCAAATAGTTAGATAATTCATAACTAAGATGTACCATAATACTTTATTTAAACAACTTAATTCTATTTCTAGGAGTCTATTTTCATATGGTCATTGTGTTTGGTCCTTCAAAAACCTTATGACATATGTTAACAATCCATTAACTATAGATATAGGCATATGACCCAATACACACACATATGGTATATATCTATATGAATATTTAATTCTATATGTGACTATATTTCATATATATACACCTGGCTATATATTAATTGTATTCAGACTATATATTGCATACAAGCACTTAAAAATGTATAAATACTAAAAATGTCATGTTCATTTAACGTACTAGACAATGACTTCATGTGATTTAAACAACTGTTATAACTTTCCTATTCACAAGATATAATGAGGACCTTTTATAAGATAAGGGGTTCAATGATGTAATAGACCTTCATAGTTTTTGTCCCTAACTAATAAGATTTTCATCCAGATATATTAAAAACACATGTAAATCCCTACACAATTGATCAAGAAAACATAGTCTTTTGTATTATGGTTTTCATATAAGTATTCAATAGCACACAAATTACTCTTATATGATACACAAAAGTTTCATGAATTACACAGATATACGAATCACTAAATTTGTGATAATAACTAGTCAAAATATATGCTTATAAGCATGCATCTCAATGTGTGTGTGTGTACGTATCTATGTTCTCAAATAAACATATGTCTCAGCGTTCATAGCATACACTACATATCTTTTAATAGACTTATAGTTCTGTTATACTAACAATATTCTTCATTTTTTTGCTTCTAGCAAATATTTACCCTTTCATGAAAAAGACATCAAGTCTGTATAATTTTTATTTTAATTCACTACAATATAATTCACTGATAACTATACATATACTCCATAATATACATACATACATATATGTTCATTGATAAGGATTTTGGGAAAAGTGAGCTTTTGATATAAACCATCATTATATATTAACAACTTGTATATACATAGATAAGTCAAACATAAATGTGTAAATGAGTTTAAAGAGATAGAGTTATTTTATATATATCTTCAACACTGTATGCTAAATAACAACCCCCACTTAGTAACCATTAATAGCTCACTTTTCTATGGCTTGTATTTTACGAATTGTTTATGCCCATAATACATGGTTATATGCTCACTAATATATTTATAGATACTATACATTGAGATAGTCGATAGTATCATATATATGGAGAGGCATTACATTTATGATAGAGATATTATATCAAATTAATAGAAATATAAGAGTAGGGATTTAATATCAATGATTTATTCCTTTTGATCATATATTTCATTATTTTAATAGATATAGTCTATATTATCATGTATTTTCATAGATGTATGTGTCATATACATGGATATACACTCATAAAAAAGAAATCATTTAAGGAATATTTATTGACATCGTATCGTAGATGGATATTTAAGGGGATATTTTATATTACTTAAAGTGATCATGAAAAACATATATAATACAATGAATTGTAAATAAGTAAATCACTATAAATAAATTGGTAAGTAAATGGATGCTTTGATATTAGTACAATGATCAGGGGATTTGTTACATATCATTTTAAACCTAAAAGTCATTGTATATTAATAATAATAGATGCACAACTTTTACAAGATAGCTCAAATGCTTATAAAATTGATGCATGTATATAAATATTTCCATAAAAAATCACTACATGTATCTAAATATTTCCACTATAAATCAAAGCATTTTAACTAAATATATAGTGAATTACATGCTTATGTGCTTATGTTTATTATAGCGATCTACATCACATGTATTCATCAAATAAATTGTTGCATTTAAATTAAATAGCATCAATGTTAACAGGGTATATTTATACCTACTCAGATACTTTAGTTTAGTTTAGTATGAAAATGAAATCTCCAATCTGTATAGGATACTATCTTGATGAATCAAAAAGGGTTAAAATCCTATGCACAAATAAAATTAACATTCTCTTATTTAATGTTGTTTCCAACCAAAAACTATGAGTGACTGCATTCCTATCCACAAACATGCCCTAGATTTTCCCATTCCACAACCATATGTAGCCCAAAAATTCCCAATTAAAAATTGGATGCTAGGAATAACTCTTTATTTCAATATTTTTTTCTCCATGTGTTCTAGTATGGATACAAATTTATATATGTAAAATGAATTGAGAAAAGTAAGAGACAAAGATTACTTACTATAATTTATTCTAGACTGGACAAGCAAGATGTTATAAGAGGGATGCTACCATTTTAAATGTAACTACAACATTTGTCATGTCAACATAGGATATGCCACTGACCCCAATTTCTACCATCTTTTCATTTGGTTATCATTTGTTTTTTAAAACTTGTTCCCTAATTGCTAGAGGTAGTGTTTTTTGAAAGTCCCATATTTACTAGTTCCCTGCTTTTTTCTCTCGAGATGTTTCAAGCTCATTATTCCATTAAAAATGTCATCTTCTTACTCATATCCTCTCTTCTCCAATTTGTATTATTCCTATCTTCTTCCTTTATATTCTCCCCTTATTGTACATATGTTTCATTTTCCTTCAATGCTTGTCTTCTTTTTTTATTCGTGATTTTTCTATTTTTTCTTTTATCCTTTTTCTTCAATAAATCTTATTATTTCTTTTACTTTTTACTTTATTTGGGATTTTATCTTTCTTTATTTATTTATTTCCCTTTTTATTACATTATGGGTTTTTTCAATTAACTTGGTAATATTAGGTCTTAATAATCATAGTGGGTTCAACAATATAAGGCTAATATTATCCTTTTTAAATTAGAATGGAAAATAACACATTATTATCCAAATCAAAATTATAACAATGTACTCATTGGTATCATTATGTTATATGGGTCATCTATGTCCTTTTGTTATCTAGACATATTAAAGTCATAAAGCCTAAATAGTGATATTCCCAAATATCATAAGATAATTGGTTAATCATTTTAAAGACGTCAAGGGGTTATTCTACACACATATATTAAATTTAACTAACACATACACATATATAATTACCTAAATACAAATAACATAAATAATTTACTAATGTTCAACTCAATCAATGCATAAACCACTATCTAAATGCAACATCATCAGAAATACACTAATGCTAACCATTTCATTATTCATATATAATTATTAACTAGTGTAGTACGTGCAAGGTTCTAGCCATTCATATATCATCCCTTATAATCTTCATGTATGTCATCCTCTCCAATGATGCTCTCCTTTCATCATGCTCTAAGAGATGAGTTTATCATGTGTCAAATTAATAACAAGTAGGTAGTTAGACCATAACATCATGACTTAAATATCATAAAATACTACTAAAATAATAAGTTAAAATGATCTCAATAGAGATAATATACACTAAATATAACTCATAGTAGTTAAATAATGAAACCAATGTAACATACAACTACCCCATAATAACATATGACTTACAACTTATCTAATAATAATCAAATCAAGTTATCGACTATATAAAATCTATAGATAATCATGTAGGTCTGCTTAGCAAGAAATCAGGATGTAACAATAATTACTTGAACATTTTAAAATAGATAAAACACAAACATTCAACTTCATCATGCAATAGAGTAACTACAAAAGAATTGGGGATTTATGTTTAAAAGAGGGATATTCTAATTTGACCTTGAAATGGATAGAATCATCATAGCCTTATATTCTAATCAATTCCACTAATGTCCACACTATTCTATTCAAACTATACTATTGAACACCTCCATAACCATTGTTTACATCTTTGCAAGTGGTATACATCAAACATTGAGTTGACGTTAGTTGATAGTTTCCTACTCTTATTTTTACCAACCAACACACTTAATTAACTATACATTTTAGTAAATATATTCCATAAACATTCTAATTCTTCATGTAAGGGAGTATCTATAAAATAATTTGATGTGTTCTCAAAAAGGGAAAAGTTGAATTGACCTCAAAATGGGTATAATCGCCATAGCTTTATATTCAATTCAATTCTAGACTAATGTGAAGAATTTTCTATTCAGACTATATTGTTGTAACACACAATAACATCATTGATGCCTTAATAATGGTGGTCCTTTATCCATAGTATTGAGTGTGTTGTGGTTTCATTCTTTAATCATGTATGCCTCAACAACACTTCTCTATACCTATATAAGTGGTGTACATCAAATATTGAGCCAATATTAGTTGATAGTTTTCTACTCTCCTCTCTATCATCCAATACACTTAATCAATTATACATTTTAGTAAAGAGAATCCAAAAAAATTTCACATTTGCATGTAATGGTATATTTATAAAATAATTTGAGTATTGTAAAAAAAGAGGAAATATAACTCGACCTAAAAATTTGTATAATTTCCATAGCCTTATATTCAATTTAATATCACTAACAGATACAATGTTTTATTCAAACTATATTATCATAACACACATTAAAAATATTGATACCAAATTAAGGGTGGTTCCTTGACCATATTCTTGAGTGTATTGTGATTGCATTATTCATTTGTGTATGCTTCCATAATCATTTTCCATATCTATGCAAGTGGTATACGTCAAACATTGAGTTAACATTAGTCAATACAAACTTGTAAAATGTTCTATTCAAACTATACTACTATAATACACATTAACATTATTGATACCCTAATAAGGGTAGTTCCTTATCTATATTCTTGAGCATGTTATGGTTACATTATTCATTCATGTATGCCTCCACAACCATTATCTACATCTATATAGGTCATATATGTCAAACATCGAGTTGATTCTAGTCGATATTTTCTTGCTCTCCTTTATACTATCCAACACAGTTAATCAATTTTACTTTTCAGTAAAAAGAGTCCATAAAAATTACACATCTTTGTGCAATGGAGTAACTACCAAAACAAAATTATGTATTCTACGAAAAAAGAGAAAATCTAACTTGACCTTAAAATGGGTACAATTGCCAAACCTTATATTAAATTTAATTTTGTTAACATGCAAAATATTCTATTTGTACTCTACTATTGTAACACACATTAACATCATAGATAACTTAATAAACGTGGTTCCATCTCCATATTCTCTAACATGTTGCAGTTATAATCTTCATTCATGTATGCATCCAAAACTATTCTCTATGTCTACATAGGTGGTATACATAAAAAAATCAAGCATATAATGATATGCAAGACATATATTCAAGCCATAGTCCTATTAAAAAGTTTTTTTTTTTTTGTGTGTGTGTGTGTGTGTGTGTGTGTGTGTGTGTGTGTGTGTGTGTGTGTGTGTGTGTGTGTGTGTGTGTGTGTGTGTGTGTGTGTGTGTGTGTGTGTGTGTGTGTGTGTGTGTGTGTGTGTGTGTGTGTGTGTGTGTGTGTGTGTGTGTGTGTGTGTGTGTGTGTGTGTGCGCGCGCGTGCGTGCATGTGTGCGTGCGTGCATGGACACACGCGCGTGTGTGTGTTGTATATATATGAATGAAAAGTAATTATTTTTAGTGTATTATATAAATTCATTAATTTTTAAGGAAATATTAAACAACATGGAGGGGCCATAATATATATATATATATATGCACACACACACACACACACACACACACATGCGCGCATGCGCGTGCATGCGCACGCACGCACACACACACACACACACACACACGTTATTAAACTGAATCCTTTGCACCATCTAAGTCCATTGATAATGGATTCTACCACTTATTTTTTAGATAGAATATATGGATCCATATATACAAAACCTTTCCCATATAGTATGGTGATTAATTTATCAAGAAGGATCAAGTCTAAGAATAGGAATATGAGGATGATTGGAAAAACACATGTAAGGAAAATGTATTTTCACTGACTAGGAATAATTTCTCACGATTTCTTAAGTATCATAGGACCAAGAAAGAATTAGTGTTTTCCCTAATATGTATTCAATGAAAACTATAATTACACAAGGTAAAATCAAGGGATTAGGTTCAAGGTTTTACATGAACAATCCAAATCATATGGCTATGATTTAGTTTTCCATAACCAAAAGTTTTAATAAAAAATCATTTAACATTTCACCATGTGATTACTTATGCCATGTAATTGGAAAAATTTAATTTTAAAATTTAAAACAAATTTAAAATTAAATTATTAAAAGGTCAAGCCATGACTATGAGAACCGAGAAGCCACTTGAGTCTATGCCACTGATAGTGGAGCGCTTTAGGTTAGGGTCTATTGGTTGGTAGTGGCCACTAAAATGTTTAATTTTTAAAATGAAAATCATAATAAGGAGCAAAATAAAAAGTGTCAATAGGAAGTAGGGTCATGGGCTATTAAAGGATAAGTAGATAGATAATTTTGGTGGTTTTTGAAGATGGTGTCGTGGGTTAATGGAAAGGAATGATCAAGGCTATTGATGAAAAGCATGAGCCTTCCCTAGTACTCATTTGATGGAGAACACCATACTTTTATTTTACATCTCAATGTCTATGTACACATGTCAATTCCCTACATGAAAAAAATAAAAGAGCATAGATAGTATTTTTAAAACTATGCAAAGAAATGACATAGTTAGATACATCACACCTAGAGAGGCCATATCACCTCAAACCATCTATTTAAAAAAGTCAAAGAAAAACTAACATTAGGTAATAAAAGTGTGATTTAGGTAGGTGATTATTAGATCCATATAACTTGTGAAGAAGTTGAAAACCCAATTATTTTTAACAAAATAAAAAGTCAACTGGTCATACGGTATGGAGTGTACTCGACTTAGATCTAGAAGCCTCCAAAAATGTTCACATAAATTCTAACAAAAACCTTATCAAATTTCTAATCAATTGATATATTTCTAGGCATTTTGAATGTTATAGCAGTGGTTAAATCACTCGAAGATGCACAAGAAAATATGTTTAATCTAAAAAATAGTCAAATAAGAATCATTCTCTACAAAAATAGCCTTGGGTGAATTTGATAACACAATGGAATATGGTCTTTTTAGGATCAAATGAGAGCAAAATACAGCTCACATACAAAAACATGATGGAGTGGTGAGAAGAAGAGAACTAAGTAAATGATAAAATATTATGCAAGTTATTGAATCAACCTAATGTGTTTTATAGATAAAAAGGGAACATGTAGAGGCAAGTCAACTGATTGACTATTGTCTAATATTGGATACTTTTCTATAGTTAATTTCAGATAGTAATGTTTCCAATCTATTAATTATTCTAAGATTATAATAGATATATTAAACCAACTAGAATATATGAATTCCTAAGTGAGCTTTTTCAAGGTCCAATTATGAATATTACACCAAAAACTAGGCTATGTGTTCCTGGTGTTAAGAGGAGGGACTAAATATAGGGTGCAATGGAAGAAAAAAACATTTGGAGTGGATAAAATGAAGTTGCATTTTCTTTTCTTTTTTTTGTATTTGAATTCAAAAAAATTACAATGTTATTAATTTTTTGGTCCTAAAATATTTATTTTCTTCAAATATTTTTACAAAATGAAGGAATAAATATTTTTAATTTTGTCTTAGTGACAAGGATAGAGGGGTATCCATTCCACCCACATACTTCAAACATAAACAACACATCATTCCTTTTAAGCATCACCTAAGATTTGTATCTTTGTGGATGTCATTACATCATATTTTACCATTATCTATACCAATTAGACTACAATCCATTCAATATATTTATCAATATATCTTTATAATCATAGAACGTACACCAATGTTCAATAATTTTGAAAAAATCAAGTCAAGCTCATACTTGTAAAATATTATCAAATATAATGTCTAAAAATTAGAGATCGAAGTAGTCATCAAATCAACTATGATGTTTTCAACTCTTAGCAAGATGTAATCTATTAAAGGCAACAAATCACTCAATATAATTTATTGATGAATCCTTATATATCTTGAGTTTCTAAAAGGTTTCAAGATATAACATGATTGACTACATTTGAATAATCTAATTTATTTGAATAATGTTAAAGTATTGGTCTCAAATTGATAGTATGCTTAAAAAAGAGGCAAGTATGTGTATATACCTAGAAATAGAAGTAATATGCATTCATATTGTACTTGAGTGGAAAATATAATTATTTAAATTGTTTATATTTTATTTAGTATTAAGTTGTCGATGAATTGTGTTATATTTGAGTCATGTATGTATGTGAGCACTCTTACAACTACTTTATAATCATATGAGAATTGGTTAGTGTGTTAGGTATTAGCAATTTATCTCATTTTATTATTGATGAAATTTATGTTAATATTTTTAATATAATATATATTTTTTCGCTATTAATATTAATATTGAATATTCTAGTTTTACTAAGTTTTTTATAAGGTTATATGTTATGTTCATTTCTTCTAATATTATTAAATAGTGATAAAATATATTACAAGTTAAATAATAAAATTATTTTATGAAAAAAATATATAAAGACAACATTATATAAAAACATCACGAAAAAATCCATAACCTTCACTTGAATACAAAGTCTCTAAATTAAAATAGATAATAAAATACATTTACAAATCATTATTTCTCTTTTCTTATTTTCCAAATGTCATGTTTAAATAATTATTTGTTAATAATTTTATTAATCTATTAAGATAAAAATTATTTATTTATTATTTAAAACTTAAAAAACATCTATATTAAAAAAATAAAAAATAAAAAATAAAATTAAAATATAATATTATATATATACATACACCGATGGACACATACGTACAACTTAAAGCGAAATAGCTTGTATTCTAATAAATATTTTTCTTTATATAATACGAACTTGTTTGACATCATATTTCTTTAAAGAAAATTTTCTGTGTATTTAAAAACATCTATTATTTTTAGTATTTACGGTTTTTGTACTTGTTAAATCTTTAGCGTAGTTTTCAAAGTTCTGCAAGAGGAAGATTATGAAACCACGTAAGCTTAACCAGTAAACTCATGCATATTAGTCGAGTAGTTTAAGAAAAAAGACAAAAAAAAATAATAATACTATAAAGGATCTCAACATACAAATAAGGGAATCTGCGAGGACAACAAAAACATTCTCTTCAATACTTTTGAAATTACTCAAGAATTTGGATAACTATTGTCTCCACGGAGATGGAAATACCTTCCTTAGTGAAGGCTTCTTAAATATTGTATGCCATATGCTATCTTTGATACTAGTGCAATCCTAGGACTTTTTTTACGTCAGCAGCTGGATCCTCTTTTGCAGGTGAGGACACCCGCAGTTGCAGTGATCGAACCCACAATTGTAGAAGGTCTTGCCCCCATACTTGATGCTCTTGCATATATAGAAGATGCTCCAGCTCCTGATGGAGTGAAGAACGCCCCATTCAACATTAGGTCCCCCTGTGACCTCCAATTCCAATTCCTCCATACACTATCTGGTGTATCTTCCCGCTTTGTCACCTGCACATTATCCATATTGAAACTATTTTACATCCATTAAAATATATGAATTTTATGTGTGTTATAAGATTTATACCTCCTTGCTGGATGGATTGTTAGGGGCAAGGAATCGATTGCCTTGACTGTTTATGGTGGGGTTTGCACTTCCCCCAATCGCATACATTTCCCAATGAGTGTAGTCATTGTTCACAACATGAAAGTATCCATGTCGGCACCTGCATATCAACATTATTGTTTAGAAAACACGCTTTTAATGCTTTTCACTATGAAAATAGGGTTAAATTCGGAGTTTATACCTGGGCATTCGTTGAACAAGACCTTCTCCAAAGTGATTGAATGCAACGGTTACTTGCATATTAACATCTTGAGTAAAGTCATCGCTGTGACCTAGGAGCATTACCTGCAATGTCACAAAGTAGCATTTTATAAGGAAGCTAAATGAAACACAAAATAGTACCTTCTAAAAACCTTTATATACTCTCACACTTTAAGAAAAAGAATTTACGACAGATCGAATAACCATTAGTACCTTGTCATGGTGTGTAAAAAAGTTGTTTGAAATAGTGATAGCAGTTGACCCTCTGATGGCATCGATCAATCCATCTGCACAGCTTGACAACGAGCAGTGATCTACCCAAATTGCACTTCCTCCAAATATAGAAATCCCATCTCCATCACTCAGAGTTCTATGCCCATAATGGGTGGGGGAACTCCTCACATTCGTATTTCCTGCAGGTTTACAGTCGTGGATATGCACTCCATGAATGATGATATTGTGCACATACTGTATTGTAATGCAAGCTCCATTTGCTATGTGCACGTTGGCTCCTCTACCGTCAATAGTCTTATAGCTGTTCATGATAAGTTCTTCTTTGAGTTGAATAACCATATCTCTCTGGAAAATAATCCAGAGAGGCTCGGTCTGAATAACAGCATGACGCAAAGTGCCCGGACGGGGATTGACGGGGTCATCGTCGTTGGGATCGGTAACGACATAAAATCTGCCGTTCTGACCTCCAATGGCATTTTTGCCGAATCCGATGGCACAGTCAGCAAGCCTCTTTCTGTTGTTAACCCAGTTGGGATCACAACGCCAGCAGTCATCAATGGGATTCCCTGTTCCGCAGGACAGATAACTCAGCTGCCTTCTCGAACTATTCGTCATCCTGCACACCACCTCCTCAAATATTGGTTAATAATCTATCTTCGACGTTAAACGAAAAAATAATGTTTTTGTTAATATGTTGGTTCTGCACTGACTAAGTTACATGCTTTAGGTCGAAACTATCTCCACAATAGCAGGCATTAAGTACCATAAAAGAGACATTAATATTCAATTCCATACAGTTTTCCTGAAACGTTTAGAATTTTTAGGCTTATAATGCGACATGCTTACCTTTCTACCATTTCGACTACAAACTCGGGGTTTTCGACAGCGTTTTCAAAGAGAGGACGTTCCACTGCCAGCTTCGTGATATTTTCTGATGTTTTAACTGATATCACCATTTCTAAGGGGGCAAAAAATAACATAACCGAAAGCAGTATGGCTTGATTGTTCATGGCCATTTTGGCTGAGGAAGACTTAAGAGTATAAGATGTTATGGAATTGGCCGGCCTTATATAGAAATTCAGCTACTAAAGGTAAAAGTATAGAATGTGCAGCGAATGAGGATTAATCTTGACAACCACCCTTTGACAATAGCGATTCGATGCACGTTATCACGTGGGTAGTACGGTGGTAATTGACATGAATGGCATCTCAGAATATTGGATAGTGGCTCACCATTATCCCTAGACATTAAGGAAAAAGTATAATAATCTCTACAGCTATCTGGACTCAAAACCGACAAATTCAGTTATGAAGACTCTCACATTTTTTTTAGGATGTCATAAGGAAGATTCAAGTGGACGTCGCATTCAAGTTGAACACGGAAATGTCCCGAACTATTCGCATATCGATATCATATCATCTAAATGTGTTAGGTATTCCCAAATTCAACACAAAGTTGAAGAAGGCGCAGATTGTCCACTGGAAACAAGATATAACAAAACCACGTAGAATCCATTGTTAAAGGCGTTGAATTTACCCAGGCCACATTCTGTGAACCTCTTTTACTTTCGCATTATGCGGCTCAACTTTAGCCCATGTGAAATTTGTTGTTGAACAAAATTATCTTTTGAAAACCATGAGGGCTTGTCAAACTTATCTGCATATCAATTCTTTCCGTTAAAAGAGGATAAATTTTCTCCCTTATAAGTAGAAAGAATCACGTACGTTAGAGTTTCGACTTAACAAACTTCCGTTTTCAAGCCACTCAACGTTACGTTAGATTTTTGCTTTTAAAATTTCTCGGCTCTACATTTCAGTTATAGTCGACTGCCAAACGTACATAACCGTTACGTCCAGCTATTTTTGTTAAAAGATTAATTTCAAACGTGGAAAGGGAATGCCAACATTTAATACGGCGTTTAAAATTCAGATTTTTTAAAAAATTCTGATTGTTTGAAGTATCAAATTTTTTCGTAAGTGTCAAAAGAAGGGTTATTTTATTGCATAACAGTCAAACAGCAATGAATGCCTGCCAGTCTCCGTCAATTTGCATGGATCAATGTTTACAGAGTGACAGGATTCAGATTTAGAAAGATTTAATTTAAACACAGTTATCTTGATCGTTAAACTCATTGTAATGACAATTTATGCTACTAGCCTTTTGGGTCACCAACTCCAAGTCTGACGACGGTGGCAGTGGTACTAGGCAGTGGGCATCGAGCGACTCATCATTTACACCAATTTTCCCATGCTTCTCCACTTCTCTGATGTACCATTCGTTCAACTCTTTTCCATTTGGTCACG
The DNA here is from genome assembly GCA_037957365.1 of Torreya grandis. Taxonomy (NCBI): domain Eukaryota; kingdom Viridiplantae; phylum Streptophyta; class Pinopsida; order Cupressales; family Taxaceae; genus Torreya; species Torreya grandis. The sequence goes on from JARHVA010000450.1 coordinate 3,957,780, forward strand.
TCTTATCATACCCCTTTTCCTCTGAGTGATGTTTGGAAATGTTACTCTTATCATTATCTCTATGAAGCACCTCAAACCCTAAGCCTACTTTATCAAATTTCTCTGTTTCAATTTCTTTGTACGGAAACCATTTCTATTACCAATGCTTTCGATGAAATTGCACTATCAGTATCTACTTCTGGTTTAAAGTTTACGCTGAAGGGAGAGTGAAGAAGCTATACAGATAACACGGTCCACCTTAGGATTGTCGCCACTCATCAGACTCGCCACTCACCCTACAGGTTGTGGTACGCATATTTTTTATTTATTTATTTTTTAAGTATTTTAAAAGGTTTTTTTTCAATATACATATATAATTTTGTTTTTATATATGTTTCTAATATTAATTTATAATGTATATTATTTTGTTTCATTTTTATGAGATCAATCTTTTATATATATAATTCAAAGGGAGATTCACCTCACAAAAATGAAACAATACAACTACAAGATTAAAGTGAAGATGGAAAATATGAGTACCACACTTTTACATAATAATTATTTTACCATAGAGGTAGAGCCATGGTTTAAATTTGATAGCCATATGAATTTTTTAAAACTCTTTAACTGTAAAATAAGGTGTATTTTTTTCAAAAACTATATCTGATGAAAAAGTAAATTTTTTTAAAACCTTCAAAATATTACAAAGATTAATATAGATATATTTAAGAGATAATAAGAAATATATAGTTAGTATTATGAAGTTTCTTTGTTTTTCTAATGAAGGGTACTTACATTTCAAAAGCAATATTGAATAGATTATTGTCATTAAAATTTTATTCAAGGGGTAGATTCGACCATCAAATTTAAACTATAGTATGTTGAAAGCATTGAAAGTCTCTTCACTAACTTAGGGTCTTTTTATTCACATGCACTTTTTAATGAGCATTTTTAATTTTCATAAAATGCATTTTCATTTAATTTGATTTAAACAAAAATAAATAAATTGCACCTTTAGGACAACTACTACTAAATATATAAATTATGTATTATGGTTTATGAGAATGATTTAATGCAACAACTATAGTCTTGGAATAATTTATTTAATATAAATTTGAAACCAGTGATATAAGTTAAATAAATATATATTTTATTTTTTTGTATTTGAATCATTCTCCAATAAATTAGAATCAAAGCTTCTACACTACATACTATTAGTGACACATGTACTAAATTTACTCTTGTTAATGGAAGTACAATTATTTTTTACAACTTTTCATCACTGAATGCAGGATGAATAAATGCCCTTCAGCATAAAATTAAGGCCAACCCTTCAAATTTTAGTGTTGCATACATCTTTACCATGATGGATATATATAATAGCATGAACATCCTATGAAGATGAATGGACCCATATGTTATGCTTCCATGTGCCAGATCATTGCACGTTGTTCACTACCTTTACTTATGGTTTACAAAATTATTTTTGGCAAAGACTTACATTTACAAGTTCATTCACCTAAGGTCTCTCCCAAAAATGTATTTTCCATCACCACATTTCTCATTTGACCTTGTTGCTTATATCAATACACCATACATGAAAATAATCTACATTTCTCCTGCCATTGCCTTATTATCATGTATCATTTCATATATTTTTGGTGTTATTTTTTATTTTTGCACATTTTTTGCATAAATGATAAGTGGTTCAAGTAGGGGTACATGACCATAGTTAACATGAACTCCATCCATTCCTCCAAGGAAATCCTTCACCTGATACCCTATTTATAAGGGTCAAACCACATATGCATAAGCCTTTAAGTTTTGACCTTGAAAAAAGTGTTGCACGTTTTTATTTTTCAATAGATTCTATTCATTAAAGAGGTAAATCCTTATTATGTAGGTGTTTTGTATAGGTGAAAGCAAATTTAAAGAAGCCTTACATGTGAATTTATCCCCTTTTCAATAGTTAACCACAAATTATGATTTATCCATTAAACACTTCTCTTTACAATTATTAGTGGTTATTTTAAAAACTACAATATTTTTAATTTAAAAGCATGGGTTTGTTAGGTTTATTGCACTACAAGGGTTTTTGTAAGAGACATTTGACTGTTGTATAAGGGGCATTTGATGTGTACAAACCTGAATTCATATGGGTACCTTTATATATTGGCATAAAAATCCCAAAAACCATTTCATGTTAATCCATTCAGAATATAGTATTTCCAACAATACATGTAGAGTGGTTGCCTTGGTAGTCCATTATCATAAATTTAATAGATTCTTTACACAACCTACAAGGTTAGGTCACTGTTACTTATAATTTTATTTATATTTTTCCCATGAACACCTACACACACATTATATTATCCATGTAAAAGATAAGGGAGTCATTAATGCCTGTGCTGAAACATCTCGTCATCACCAAAGAAAACAACCATCAAATTAAATACACATATATACCACTCATTAATGTTTATTTTTTGTGTGCATTTTATGTGTAGTTGATAAGTGCTTCAAAAGTAGGTATGCATGAGCATAGTCAACATGACCTCCATCCATTCCTCCAAGGAAATCTATATCTTGATACCCTATTTATAGAGGTGAAATTAGATATGTAGAGGACTTTAAATTTTGGGCTTTAAAGAAGTGCTGCATGTTTTTATTTTTCAATAGGTTTTATTCATTAAAGAGGTAAATCCTTATTATGATGGAGTTTTGTAGAGTTAAAAGTATATTTTAAAAAGCCTTGCATGCAAATTTATCCCCTTTTCAATAATTAATTATAAATCATGACTTACCCATTAAACTCTCCTATCTGTAATTCCTAGCGGTTATGGTCAAAACTACAAGAGTTTCAATTTTTAAGCCTTTTTTTCTTTTGGTTTATTGCACTAGAAAAGTTTTTGTAAGAGACATTTAATTGCAATATAAAAGACATTTAACTTGTACAAACTTTAATTGCTATGGGTACCTTTATATATTGACACAAAAATCCCAAAACCATTTCATGTTATTCCATTTAGAATGTAATATTTCCAACAAAGGGTACAGTGGTAGCCTTAGTAGTCCATTATCACAACTTTAATAAATACTTTACATAACCTACAAAGTTAGGTCACTATCAATTTTAATTTAATTTATTTTTTTCTGTGAACACTTACACACATTATATTATTAATTTTAATTTAATTTATTTTTTACATGAACATCGACGCACATCATATTATCCATGGAAAAGACCAGGGACCCATTAATACCTATGCCAAAGCATCTCTTACTCATGAAATAAAACAACCATCAAATTAAATACACACATGTACTAGAATATGAACAAATATACACATTATTTATCTATGTAGATTTAGATTTTTATTTTTGGGGCTCTCTTCATCACTAAGGTAGAGAACCATCCAATTAAATATACATAGACCATAATTTGTAAAAATATATACACATCATTTGTATCTATAAGTTTATATTTTGATCTTTTAAGGCATGTAATTTGATTTTCAACCTATGTAAATGTAGGAAAACACCTTTTACACCTTATCACGTTATTAATATGAAGATAACTAAGTCTGTAAATAATACAAGACTAGTATTTTTCACTCACACTTACCTTTAACAAAGAGGGATTGCCTCATCAAGTTGAGAATTTACCTCCATTTCATTTAATTTTCTCTATCTAGGTTGATATTGGCCCTCATTGCATCTAACTATAATACATTTTGAATTTCATAAATAACTGTTTTAAAAAAAAAAAGATAAGTAACATGATTATATCTTTAGTGGTATACTTTAATTTTGTAAAAATAATAATAATAATAATAATTATATAAAAAATAATTATATAAAAAATTATTTATATCTCAATTATATTTATATATAAAACTATAAGATGGATTGAAATACCATTATAAACTCATAATTTAATTCTCAATGCATTGTCATCTTATTATAATTGAATTAAATGTTTGTATAGTGTGAAAGTATCAACAAGACTTTACAATAAAATATCAAGAAGGATACTTGGCACATGGAAGTTCCTCTTTAAAAAAATAATTAAATGTTATTACAGGATATATATTTCAAAGAACATAATGTAACTTTAATTGATTTTGATAATGAATGTAGTCTATTATTTCAGAGTGTGATATTATCTATTAACCATTTTTTAATGATTAACTATCACAACACATTGTATTATTAATGTATAAAAAATATTTTAAAATAAAATATATATTGAATACAATCTATTCTCCTCATTTATGTGGCTTTCTTACAGTACTTCAATATCATATATAGCATTCTAACATCCCTAAAACTTTTAAAATTAATTTTCCATAATGTATAAACACATCCTCATACATTCAATTGATTTTTAAACTAAGATCATGAGAAATGTTGTGTTGTAGGTTAAGTATAACATTGTACTCATATTTATAATACCGTGCTCAAGAAAAGTAAATTATTTCTTATTTTCTTTCTACTTTGTGCATCGAATGGTTTTTTATTCCCACATTTTTCTTACAATTCTTTGGTTATCCCATTAAGAAAATAAGAAATATTGATTTTGAGTTATTTATGTGAGATTTCATTTCTTCAACACCAAAAGTGAACATAAATATGTGATATGAAAGAAATATATCTTGACCATGGTTCAAATTTAAATTAGGCATCGATTCATCAAATTAATGGTTCTTTTTATTTGATTTCATCCTCATCAATACATCCAA
>JARHVA010000450.1:3967500-4072500 GCA_037957365.1 Torreya grandis
CCAAGTTAGCAATTATGTGTTTGTCCCTATAAAGATCTTGTCACACCAACGCATGAGGGGGTCTACTACATCTGGCCATTGTTGGCATAGCCATACATGCAAAGCCCAATTCAAAAAAAAATCTTACAAACCCAAGGAATGTGCTGAGAGGAAAATATGGGGTTGTGATCATGAGATTGATATTCTATTCATTGATTTCCGCAAATCCCTATGCTGATCCAATGTAACTAGAAAGCCTATAAGCATTTTTGGATTTTGTGAACTCAGTGATGAGGTCTGATTCTCTCCAAAACATTGGAAAAGAATGTTGTCACAAATAGGTCCATTTACAAACACACCTAAACACCTAAATAACTTATAGATATGACTAAACACCAAACTCAGCTAAATAAACTTAATCTATGGATGAATACTGTGAACAAAATGGAATGAAAACTGCAGATAGAGTGAACATGATGGAAAGAGTTAGGTGACATAATTGAATGATGAATGCCATCAGGATCACACATGGTTTATGTTGCTAGATCATTGACAGAATGTAAAAATTATGGAAGAATGAATAAATGGATTTGCATGTGGTTGCCAGTACATATCCTTTATTTGCATATTTTGACCAAACCAACAAATCGATGGAACATAGATAAGGTAACAAAGTTGCACATAGTCTGCATTTCTTACCTATTGCCTTAATCTACTTGACATAACAAAAATTGAGTGGGATGAAGCTTAAAAAGCCGTCTTTAAAAATATGCTTTATATTAAATGTGGGCAAACCCCTTATCTAGAGAGAGCCAAGTCTAAATTAGATTCAAATTAACAATAAATTCACCAACACAATGGTTACATTTATATTGAAGATATCTATTAAAAATATGAATATCTCCCTTATCCAAATCTCTCTAAATAACTCAACCTATCCCCTAAATCTCTCCTTGAGTAACCTACTATTCTATTGTGACTGTTATTTCTGTAACAATCACATATATTATTTTTTCACACACACTAATTAACTAACATTCGAACATAGAGTACTAAATCCAACCTAAGCACCCATGAAAGGACTAATTCATTGCAGCTAGGACTCTAAAATGGATGGCTAACAAATTCTAATCTCTATGCACCATAACTAACTAATAATTTACCCCATTCGCCATTTCCTTAACATCACCAACATTCTTGACAACATTTACTTTGACGTAACTGAACTATTGCGTAAGTGTTTATCTAGTTTTATTAAGTTTTATCAAATTCTCATCCCTTAAACTAATTTCACCACTCCTTTGTTTGCACAAGATTGTGAATTTCTTTTAATGATCACCACATCTACATCATAACCAAAAAGAGTTGAAAGACCGTCTATGAGAGTAGTGCAATATGTAGCATTCAATTTGTTGCCATCAATTAATGAAACAACAATAAAATTAAGAAATTATTTTCCAGGACAATAAATGATATGCATAGTTGAAGTTTTTAGTGTTTATAATAGAGCATAAAATGGTACACAACACATATGTTCAAGCCATACTCCTATAAAAAGAGAATATATACATACGTACATACATATGACAAAGAGTGATTTTTAGTGTATTGTATAAATGTATTAATTTTTAATGAAATGTGGAACAACATAAAGGAGGGGCATTAATTACAAGTACTGTGCATGACAAATGGACTTGTATGGTGGAAAGGATCGAGTTTAATAACATGTTTTTTTGTTTGCACATGGACCTATATATACATACAAGTCCATTAATAACGGATTCTACCACTTATTTTTTATATGAAGTATATGGATACATAACAAACCTTGCCCATATAAACATGGTAATGAATTTATCAAGAAGGATCAAGTCTAAGAACATAAAGATGAGGATAAGTGGAAAAACGTATGCAAGGAAAATGGATTTTCTCTTTCCAGGAAGAATCTCTCGTGGTTTCCTAAGTGGCATAGGACCATCCAAGAATTAGCATTTCCCCTAATATGTATTCAATGGCCACCAGACTTACACAAGGTGCACGCAAGGGAGTAGGTTTGAAGTTTTACATGAGCAATCCAAAGCATATGACTATAGAGTAGTTTGCAGTAACCAACGTCAAGTGAGTAACAAAATCCACTTATCAAAGTCCTTTGTTATGGATACATGTTAATCATTCATAACAACTTAAAGTCGGTGCAATTTTTCAACAATGAGACACAGACTTGGTGCCTTCAGAACATAGTAGTGATATATTCAAATCAGAGCTTAAACTTGGTGCATTTAGAGCAGAGCATTAAACAATTCAGATTGGTTCCATTCATCATTGGACCATCACCTATAAATGACTCAAAAGGCTAAACCAATAATATTGAAGAGAATTGAAACAATAGCTAAAGGACCCTCGAAAGAAAGATAAACAAAGAATATGATACACGACCTGCATTTGAGTGATCTATGATTTTGTTTATAAAAATATGAAATGATAGCAGGCCGAGCTTAATTAGCATGCACAAATTCGGGTGAATCCTGGCATGGCTCCCGGCCCCACCAAAGTCAGCCAATGTTGAACGGTGGTGGACTTAACCATGATTAACTCAAGCCACCTACTGACGCTTACTCCCCACCACCCACCAACCACCACTTACCTTGCACCTCTACTGTGCATTGGTCTGATCGCAGACAAGAAATGTCACTACATCTGTAACGACAATCTTAACCGCAACTGTAATCTTAACTACGTGTTTAGTTGATCATAAATCATGTCAAAAGGAAATTATCCGACCAAATTTTCCTCCCAAATTTGGGTGGGATGGGGGTCCCCAAATGGCTGTTCATTTCCATAATTTCGCTATAGTTACACTAAGCATCTCGGTGTAACTTATTTGATCACGATTTTGCCACCATGGCTATTTCCTATTAACAAGGTACTTCGGCGTTTTCATTTTATCAATGTTTTCATTGCATGCATCTTGTTTTCTTCTGGTTAGACATAACTCTACATATGATAGACTTAACTCTGCATATGAGTATAGTACGTCACACTGAGATTTGGATTTGGCATATTTTATGAATCACAATTGACATTTTGCATTTGAACGTAGAGATGTTGTATTTTACCAGAACTCAATACTAAACATGTTTTATGGGATTCAAGATCCACTATAAAAATCATGGTTTGGGAAATGGAAAGACGCCTATTCTTGCAATTAATAACTTTCATTCTACGATTTTTGTGGGCAATGAAAATTGTAGTAATAAATATTACAATAGATTTTGTATAAAAGGTTTGACAGTTATATGCCATTTTTAATTACCTTCAATTGTCTGCTTTAAGTTTTCATTGCACTCTACTACATATTGGCCAACATATTGTCCATGATTTTAAAGCTTTTAATTGGTTGCACTTCCCATTAGAAGATTCTTAACATATTCAATGCAATGAACAATAAAATCAACTCTCTTTCACTTCTGTTGTATTATCGTTCGTATCTTTTGTAGATCAGGGTTCTTGAATTCATTGACTGTTGCCCTTTTCTCCCTAGTTTTTACCACCAGATCTTTCGTGGGTTTCATGATCCATTATAAAATACCTTTTATGATTTTTGTGGGTAATGAAGAGTGTAGTAAGAAATATTACAATGGATTTTGTAGGAAAAGTTTGGCAGTTACATGCCATTTTTAGTTCGACACTGATTAAAATTTGAGCTTGTTAGGGGGTTTTTAGATCAATGGGGCATGAACTTTTGCACTAAGCATTTCTTCTAAGCTCAGTGATTCACCAAACACTGGTGATCTCAGTTTGATCCACATATCAATCTCCAAAAACATGTTATTGTTTTCCCAACATTGTTGATGCATTAAAATGCTTGGAACATATTTCATGGGATTCATGATCCACTATAAAAGACCCGATCTGGGTAATGGAAAGACCCCTATTTTTCCATTACTATCAACCCACCATATAAAATTAATTCTCCACTTAAAAAAAAAAACACTTTTCTAGTCCCATGCAGGGTAATAATACAATTTTGATTAGATTCTAAATTAATTTGTTTTCTCTATATAAATAAATTTTCGGATTGTACTTAAAAGTTGTTCACTCTATACGAATGTAATTAATCTCTTTATAAAACAATAGAGTTATAAATATTTTAATATGATTAATATTTTTTTTAACTATTTTTGTTTGTTCTATAAAATTACTATTTCAATTATAATTGTTGTAATTTTGTGAATAAAAGTTCAGGTTTTTAATATTGGAATGATCTGAGTGAAATTTTATGAATTTAAGTCCATAAAATTAATAGCTCTATGTATAGTAGTATCTCATATCTTTTCATGTGGCATTTGGTTTTGTAATTAAGAGTAAGAAGTGAGTGGTGATGGAATGACAAGGAATTGATTTCCTAGATAAACTAGTTTCATATTTATATTTTTTTATTGGAATACACTAGTTCCATATATACATATATTTTAATAATCATTCTCTTCAAATTTTGAGATGATTAATAATATTAATATTTAAAGAATAAATTTTAAATGATTTTATTTTTATTTCATTTATCATTGTTATTAGTTTTATAAGAAACACATCTAGCACTACGACATGGCCATAAAAAAAACATGGTACATCATATAATATAATAGATAACTATAACACATTATAGTTATGAATAGAATAAACCAGTGACTTAGTCAATGTTTGAATCTTGATTTCAACTTTATTTAATTCTAATAGTGGATGATGGAAGGTTTGAGCTTAGCCAGCCATTGTTTTATATTAATTAAAATATCTGAGGTCAACAATGTTAATTTAGAGAAAGAATTTATCACATTATCATATAGGGAAAAAAGAAAATAATTTATAATGTTATCGGCCATATATCAACTCATTTATTTTTGGACCACCATTCCTTCTATCATAAGTCGATAATAGTGCAGGCCTAGTCAATTGAATGTTATATAGAGTGCTAATAGTATCCCCTGTCTATAGCCCTTTTAGGGTGAGATAGGAAATTTGTTATAATCCCATGTCATTCAAGTAGAAAAATTCAAAATGTAAATTTAGATTACCTACTTATTGATTATAATTTTATTAACTCCTGGATCAAAACATTTATATGAAAAGAAATATCATTGAATATGTGTCCATTTACAAAAAGAATAAGTGGCAACTAGGTTAGAGTCTAAAACTTAAAGTTGACTTTATTTAATACTAATAATGGATGATGGAAGTATTGAGCTCAACTAGTCATTATTTTAAAATACTTACAATATCTAACATCACACACACACACACACACACACACACACACACACACACACACACACACACACACACACACACACACACACACACACACACACACACACACACACACACACACACACACACACACACACACACAAACTTGATGAATATTTCACATAAGCAATAGCAGGGAAATGAACGTGTATTTGTGCGACCCCCCATCCTGACCAAAATTGGGATGGAAATTTTGGAGGGATATTTTAATTTTGGATAGTTTAATTGTAAGTACATGCTAAATAAAAGTGAAATCCCACTTAAATCACTTATCCATTTCCAAATTATGTTGTAAATTATGTAAAGTGTGAGGCTATCAAAATGGTTATGCACTTGATATCCGTAGCCTCATGGAAAAATCACATCATTATATTTAGGATACTTGATATAATGTATATAGATTGAGCTTAAGCATGATCAAGACACTCTTTACCCTTGCGTGGTTAATGCATATGTTTTTCTATACATGCATCTTCTTATGGACTAGATAGTCTTAACTCTATAGCCTCATGGAAGAATCACATTTTTATATTCATGGTAGCTAATACAATGAACGATTCCATATTATAAACCACATTAGTGTATCAATATAGTTATGATTATAGGGCAATTAGTCAAGAAAATAATTCTAGTGGCATTATTGGAACCCATTAAGGTATTTTGGGGATTATGCATCTCCATTAGTTATTTTTACATTACTATGAACCCACCATATAAAATGAATTATGGTATCAAAATGGTTATTCACTTGATGTTGTATCCTCATGGAAAAATCACATCATTATATTTATGGTACTTGATATGATGTATGCAGATTGAGCTTAAACACAAGCAAGACACTCTTCACCCTAAGCTTCAACCCTCAACTCTTACCCTAAAAAAACATGTTTCTAACCAATTTCTCAAAATATTTGAAATAATATTAGAGATTTGTATGCTTATTTCCCACCACTCAATCATGGATGGAGCTTAGTATATAGACATCTAAATACAACGGATAGATAATTTACACTTGCTATTGAAATTAAACACATACGAGACACTCTTTACCTTAATCTATGACCTTCCACTCTTACTCTAATAATAAAATAAAAAAATAAAAACTAGTTACAATTAATGATAAGAGCATAATTTTGATTTACATCTAACCTATGACACTCTTTTATTTCTTTCAATCCCTCTCATTGTAAATCCTCTTTGGTTTCCATATGATGTCCAACAAGGGTTTCAATAAAAGCAACATACTAACATCTTCTTCATTAACTCTAAAAATAACATATGTGATAATGAAATTTTGAATGCGATCATGTAAGCCTTAATAAAGGAGACAATCAAAGAAAGGGCACAATTCTCAAAAGTAAAGTCAAATTATCTTTTGGTAGTATGAGTTATTATGGTGGTTGATGGGATCATCTGATCATATTCAATATTATCAGTAAAATGAAAAATAGACAACCATATTTCCCCTTTGCACAACTTATCTTATTCATCAGTATAAATATAATGGATGGTCTAATGCAACCTGAAAGAAGACGCAAATCTCAACATTTAACTAATCATATGTTCTACTAGTAAAGGACATGGTTGTTGATGGGGTCAACCCGTCCACTATAAATGTTTCAGTAAAATGAGAAATAAACAAGCAACTTCCCCCCTTCATGCACCTTTTCATGTACCTTATTATAGATATAATGAAAACTTTAACATGATCATATACTAAATACATAATAATACAATAATAGTAAAGAGGTAATTATCAATAATTAACTATTATTATCTTATGTTGGTTAAAGCTACGCTATTTGTTGGGGTCAACTCATCCACCACAAATATTTTAATAAAAAGAAAAATAAATAAGTAACTTTCCCCTTCCTTGTTGAGGTGGAGAATGTTGCATGCCTTTACTATGATCATGTAGATATCCTTCAATATCCAATATATGTTTAACCTTGCTATAACCTTTCAAACATCATATGGTTGACATTTTACGTATGGATGCATCATCTATTTTTGTACCTTTGTATGGATATAAAAAAATATTTAAATAAATCATATATTACACACTTAATAACACCTTTTGAGATAAAAGGTTATGCCTGAATAGTATTTACAGATGGTAAAAATATTTTCTTGACATCTATTTAGCATAAAATGTGATGCCTAAATTTAATTCTTAGATACAACATAATACATAAATATTATTTAGAGTTAATACTGCCCATACTTCAACCTCTATTATTTATGGCAGTATATGCTTGTGAAGGAAGATGGGTATATTTCATACATTATGATGTTCTGAATGACATGAAGAATAATATTTTTTTTGTCTCTCCTCTTTTGATAGTTTTAAGGTACTAAGAGTACATGTCATTGTAAGTGTAGTATGTTCTATATTTCCACCTACACATCTATTGACATTTATTGTGGTACCATGTATTGTATTACAATATGTTGTATTTTACACCTATTATAGTATGGTGTATTTAATATGTTTATTTTAGTCATCACAAGCAGTCAAATTTAAAAATGTATATGAAAAAAAGTATTTCAATGTGACACACAACATCTAAAGTGAAGGGGGTGTTGTCAAGTTTATTGATTATTTATGTGTATGAGTAACCATTATATGCATATAGTTGAAAACATCATTTAAAATCTCATATGTTATTCTCTCTTGTATTTCATTACAAATATCTATTATATGGGAAAGCAACAAATGCATATATTGATTTCCACACAATGGAAAAGAATGAATATTTATATAAAATGCATATTATGTAGTCCTAAAAAATAAATAATATTACAATATGGTCAATTAATTTTTCATGGAATTTTTTTTTCATTATGGCTACTACCTTGCATTAATATATGTGATCAACATGTCTTTATATTTGAAATATGAAATAGTTGTTTTCATGGAGGTTGATCTCAAAGATAATGTCATCAAGATGAAAGGGGAAAGGGGTGTTCCAAGTAGTGTCCTCAGTAAACTGAATGATGATGCATATTACATGTATATTTATTTTTGGTATATCCATATCCTTTATGCAAAAAAATATTTTGAATGAGGAAAATCATGTTAGGAATGCAATGAAACAACTAAAATCAATAAAGATGCATAGATTGTGCCTGATTTATAAGACTTACCCCCTCAATATTTTTTCATACTTTGACCAGTTGTTAACACACTAATTTCCATCATGTAAGAGAAAATATTCAAGAACAACCCTTAGAGGAGGAAGAAAGTAAAATAAGTGAAATGATTATGGATGTGTTGGCCATTCCTTCTTGAGAAGACATGCCTATAGAAGAGTTTATTGATAGTGTCTCTGATTTTGGTGTGCACAACATCAACACTAGTGTCTACCCATTTTCATTTCTTCATTGTATAGAAATCATGTTTATTGATTTAGTATTATTATGAATTCTCTTTGGTGAATAGATGTAAAGTTTCTATAATGTCATAAAAATTTGTAAAGATAAATGTTACATAATTATCGAAAGGCAACAAACTTTGTTTTGACTATACAATGATGATATTCTAATTTGACCTTAAAATGGGTAAAATCATCATAGCCTTATATTATAATAAATTCCCCTAATTTGCACATTTTTCTATTCAAACTATAATACTATACATCTCCACAACCATTATGTACGTCTATGTAGGTGGTATACGTCAAACATTGAGAAAACCCTATTTGATAGATTTTTGTTCTCCTCTCTACTAGCCAACACACTTAATCTATCACACATTTCAATAAAGAGAGTCCACAAATATTCCACATATTTATAAAATGGATTATCTATAAAATAGTTATATGCATTCTATAAAAATATCACTTGACCTCAAAATAGGTATGCTCACCATAGCCTTATATTCAATTCAATTCCACCAACATGTAGAATGTTATATTTAGACTATACTACTATAACACACATTAACATCATCGATAACATACAAAGGGTGTTTCTTTGTCTGTAGTATTGTGCGTGTTGTAGTTGCATTTTTATTTTGTGTCGAATATCAAGAAAATGTTATTTGATTATTTTCTGCTCTCTTCTCTACCATCCAACACACTTAATTAATCATACATTTCAGTAAAGAGAGTCCATAAACATTCTACATCTTTATATAATGGAATATCTACAAAATAATTTGGTGTAATTTAAAAAAGGGGAAAAATCAAACTTTACCTTAAAATAGGTACAAATTCCATATCCTTATATTCAATTCAATTCCACTAATGTCTAGAATGTTCCATTTGGACTATACTGTTGTAGCACTTACTAACATCATTGATACCTTACTAAGGATGGTTCCTTGTCTATAGTCTTTATTGTGTTATTGTTGCATTCTTCATTCATGTATGTCAACATAACCATTCTATACATCTATGTAGGTGGTATACATAAAACATAGAGCCAACACTAGTTTATAGTTTTTACTCTCCTCTCTACTAGCCATCACACTTAATCACCCATAAAATTTAGTAAAGATAATTCATACACACTCCACATCTTCATGCAATAGAGTAGCTACAAAATAATTTGATGTATTCTACAAAAAGGGGGAAAATATGACTTGACCTCAAAATGGGTACAATCACCATAGGCTTAAATTTGATTAAATTCCACTCACATGCATAATGTTTTATTTGAACTATATTATTGTAAAACACAATAACATCATCAATACACTACTAAGGGTTGTTCCTTATCCGTAATCTTGAGTGTGTTATGATTGTATTATTCATTCATGTATGCTTCCATAATCGTTGTCTATATATGTGGAGGTCGTATATGTCAAATTTCAAGTCATTTTGAGTTGATAGTTTCTTAATCTCCTCTCTACCAACCAAAACACTTAATCAATCATAAAATTTCAGTAAAGAAAGTCCATAAATATTCCATATATATGAGAAATGGAGTAACTAAAAAATAATTTGATGTATTCTTAAAAAAGGGGGAAATCTGAATTGATCTCTAACTATGTATAATCACCATATCTTTATATTCAGATCAGTTTCACTATTGTGTGAAATGTTGTATTCAAAATATACTACTATAATACACATTAATATTGTCAACATAATACTAAGGGTGGTTCCTTTTCCTTAGTATGGAGCATGTTGTGGTTGAATTTTTCATTTACGTATGCCTTCATAACCTTTCTCTACATCTATGTCAGTTGCATATGTCAAATATTGAATAGATTTTGGTTAATAGTTTCCTACTCTCCTCTCTACTACCCATCACACTTAATCAACTATACATTTCAGTTAAGAGATTCCAAAAACATTACACATATCCACCCAATATATTATCTAAAAAATAATTTGATGTATTATACAAAAAGAAGGAAAATCTAAATTTACCTTAAAATGGGTACATCGCCATAGCCTTACATTCATTTCAATTCCACTAGCATGTAGAATGTTGTATTTAGATTATATTGTTATAACACACGTTAACATAATCGATACATTACGAAATTTGGTTTCTTTTCCATAGTATTGAATGTGTTACAATTTCATTCTTCAGTCAAATATTCCTCCACAACCATTCTCTACATCTATATAGGTGGTATATGTCAAACATGAAGTAAATGCTAGTCAATAGTATCCTGCTCTCCTTTATACAAGCAACCACACTTAATCGATTGTCTATTTTAGTAAAAAGATTCCATAAAATTTCCACATTTTCACAAAAAAAAGTAGATATAAAATAGTTTGATGTACTCTACAAAAAGATGGAAAATATAACTTGACTTGAAAATGGGTACAATCACCATAGCCTTATATTAAGTATAATTCCACTAATATGCAAAATGTTCTATTAAAACTATATTATTGTAATGCACATTAACATCATCAATAACCTACTAAGGGTGGTTCCTTGTCTATAGTCTTGAGTGTGTTATAATTGTATTCTTCATTAGTGTACACCTCCATAATTGTTTACTACATTTATACAAGTGGTATACATCAAACATCAAGCTAAGTCTACTCAATAATTTCTTTCTCTCCTCTCTACCAGCCATCATACTTAATCAATCATATATTTTAGTAAATTTACAGAAATGGATTTACTAAAAAATATTTTGATGTATTCTACAAAAATGTGGAAATTTTGACTTGACCTCAAAATGGGTACAATTTCCATAGCCTTATATTTAGTTCAATCCACTAATGTGTAGAAAGTTGTATTCAGACTATACTAATATGTCACACATTAACATCATCAATACACTATTAAGGGTGGTTATTTATCCATAGTCTTGATCATGTTGTGGTTTCATTCTTCATACATGTATGCTTTCACAACCATTATCTATATCTATGTAGTTAGTACACATCAAACATCAAGCCAAGACTAGTCGATAGCTTATTTCTCTCCTCTACCAGCCATCACACTTAATCAATCATATATTTCAATAAAGAAAGTCCATAAACATTCCACATATTTCCATAATGAAGTCACAACAAAATAATTTTATGTATTGTACAAAAAAAAGTTGAAATTTTGACTTGCCCTCAAAATGGGTACAATCACCATAGCGCTATATTCATAAACATTAGCATTATCCACACCCTACTAAGGGTGTTTCCATGTTTGAAGTCTTCAACATGATTTTGATTCATTCTTCATTCAAGTATAATGTGACAACTATTCACTAAATCTAGATAGTTTCTATACCTCCAACATTAAGCAGATGATGACATATATTAAGTACTATGGATATAATTTTCATAGATAAATAAATGTGTCTTTGTTGCAAGCATGTATATATATGAAGTTTAATGTGTATTTCATATGTTATTTATTATACACAACATAGGTCTGATAGAATGCAACATAGATGATAATTATGCAATAAATGATGCTATAATTATGTTGTTATGTATCTTCATTTATTGTTTGTCTTACTAATAATTACACCCTCTTATATGTGTTGTTTTGATGATCTTGTGCTTATGTGTTGCTAGCTTAATGTTGAAATGTTATGCTCATGCATAAATGAGATACATTATAATTTTGTACCAATGATTGAATGTAACATTGAGAATCATATTTTTCATACTTTAAACATACTTTAGTGTGCAAAAATATAATGCATAAAAAAATGGTTAAATGCAACATCATGTTACATCCTAATTTCTCACTAGACAAACTTTCTAGATTATCCAGGCATGTATATAGCTAACAAATTTAGATTTGGCCACTTTTAACTAAGTTGTGAGATAAATTTTGTTATGAGATGGTATAATATTACTTAGGTTATATGATTGTAATACTATGAGTTAATTGTAAGTATATGTTTACTTTGTGATCATGTTGATTTGTCATTTTAGCTATATTTTATGAGCTATGTATATCATGACTGTTATGGTATAACTAACTACTTATTATAAAGTTAACACAGGATAACTAATCCTTCAGAGTGTGGAAGATGGAGAGAACCATTGTAGAGGATGGTATTCATGGAGACATCAAAGGATGAAAAATAACCAGTGAGAACCCTGCACCTACTACATAAATAATTCATGTTAGATGTATAATTTAAATGGTTATCATGGTGTGTTTAATGCTGTTACATTTAGATTTACTTGCACATGGTTAGTATAGTTTAATGGTTAATTAGGACTCATTTTGTCTGGTTTCATGCTAGTCATATTTATAACTATTACTTTTTTGTAATTTATATAATTAGAATAAAGTTGAATCTATTGATTAACAAATTTATCCATAAATCATATTAATGTTATTAACTAGTAAATATAATAAAAAAGTGTATAAAGTAGAAATAGAAATAAAATAAAATAAAACAAAAAGAAAGAGGAAATAAAAATATAAAAACAAAAACAAAAAGGAGGAAATATGCTTAATAATGGGAAAATAGATAAAAATAGAAAGGAAAGAAAATAAATAAAGGATGCGATTTTTCATAAAGGAAAGTTCTATTAAAAAGGATTACACCTATTTATTACAATGAAAATTATGATATTAAAAAGACTTGGATTGGGGGGAAAAGAGAGCAGAGTATGGCGGAGTAAGAAGAAAGGAGGCACAAATGGGCAATTTGAAGAATTGAGAATATCAGTTATTGATAATCAAGTACACCCAACCAGCATAGCTTGCAATTTTATTCACTTACCTATTTTTTACTTGCCATCTCTGAAACATTATAGCTTGTATATAAAATTATATTTTGTTTTAAAATCATGTAAGATTAGCATCCTAGAGTTAGATGTCATATATTATTCAAATCGTGTTTACTCATGTTATTATTTATTTTATATCAATCATATTCCATGGATACTAGAATTTTATGCCAATTATTTTACCATGGAATAATCATGTTTATTAAAACTGATAGTAGGGAATTGGGGAAATCTCAGCTACAATGATTTGTATTTTACGACAAATGGATGATCTAGTGAGGATTGTCTGACAGTAGATTAGTTAAATATGAATTAGAATAGTTATATAAAAATCAATGAGACTAACTAGTAAAATGACTTAAATATTAACATGTTTTATTAATATAATGATTTACTTATTTATTCATTAATACAGTGACTTAATTATATAACAACTTATTATTTAACTACTACATTGATTTATATATTATTACAAAAATTTATTTATTGCAGTGCTTTCATGACCTAACTAAGTTAAATAAATACTCCAATATATATAAGTTCATCGTGTCTTTAAAATTGATTTTTGTTAACTTTAACTTATATACATTCTATATGGTATGAAATATACAAAGCGTCACTTTATTTCATTTTTAATGGGCAAAGAATGTAACTGAGTTTCGTTATGAAATATTCATGTGTTAAAATATAAAGTTGCCTCTTCATAATTTTAAGCAACATTTTTATTTATAGCCCAGAATGCAATAGGGTTTACCCTTGTAAGGCATCATTGATTTTGTTTTTACTCTCTATATATCAATTTATGAATCGATGAACATTAATAATAGTCTAAGTATTATATATATTTAACTTATAGACTAATTTGGATCACTGAAATTTATCTTTACATAGTTTCATATCTATATAGGGTCACTATAATCGTCACTTAGTAAATTAATTGACTGATTAAGTCTTCACGAATATATTTCCAAGCCTTTAGGAATAAGTGTAGTAGACATAAATAGACCATCCCTTAATGGTTTCACTAATTTTGACCTACAATAAAATACATGGTATAACATCTATTAATTACTTGGCATCACTGATTTGGGGTAATAGAGTCAATCATAGCCATATGATAGGTAATAAAACAATCAATGTATAATCCATGATCTTATAAAATGTGTTTAACATTATGAATGCATATATGATTATAGATATGAATTGTGATATTCCACTTTAAAATGACTCCAAAAATCTTTGGCATGTATAGGATATATGTTTCCCTTCTTAAATATTTAATGATATTTTTAATGTAAGCATTAATATGTGGGTTAAGATTAAAATCATTCATATTTAGTTATCAATTACATCATGGCATAAATAATATTTGATACATGAGATAGTTGGGAAGCATAGGACTCTATATCAGTTACTCTTCTTCATGAACATTTATATTAAAAATATAGAACATCGGATGCTAAAACTCAATGTAATTCAGTGTAATCCTTATTATGACATGAAGAGTTGCTTATCATATAAAGTGTGAAATAAAACACAAAATGTGAATGCATCATCAAGCCACATTATGGTATATATATATATATATATATATATATATGATATTTCACACTTTATATGATAAGCAACTCTTCATGTCATAATAAGGATTACAATATCAATATATATATATATATATATATATATATATATATATATATATTGTAATCCTTATTATGACATGAAGAGTTGCTTATCATATAAAGTGTGAAATAAAACACAAAATGTGAATGCATCATCAAGCCACATTATGGTATATATATATATATAGAAGTGTATTATTACGATTATAATTCCATGGGTGGATTTTATAATATGTTATATATTTACATGTAATTAAGTTAACGAATGCATGCATTCAAACCCCTAAAACATATAGTAAATGATAGTTTGAATTATCTTATATTCATGTGTGTCAAGTCTTATTTTTCTATATCTATACATGGATTCAAGTATGCAATATAAATACATAATGAAAATGGTTGTGTTGGGTCATATTCTTAAGCTTGTAGTTAGAAGTATGATTTTATCTAGTCATTAGGTATCTGAGGGACATAAACTATAACTATATTAAAAAAATCTTCTATAAAATAGAATGAGGTGTCTAAATGAATGTGATAATGGGTTTATGAGTTTTTTATTCTCTATAAATGATTGATTAACTGTTAGATATATGTGTATTCAATATTGAATACTTGTGTGTAGTACATATTATGAAATGTTAATATGTATAAATGGTTGTTTATATTTAACATATAATTGTGCATCATGATGCATGATTATAAGTAATATTTCTTTGAATGCTAGTATGTAATTTAAACTGAGGGTATAATCATGTACTTGCTTGATTGTTATTATATATCTATATTATTTGATTCTTGAAATCATAAGTTTGGTTTTATTTTTTTATGTAGTTGTGAACTATGATAGTATGGGATATCATAGAGTACTATAAGATAAATGTATGTTATATCTGAATGGTACATATAATATTTATTATGTTTAGACTCATATATACATTTGACTAATTAAACGTATGCATGTTGGTTATTAATATGAATAGTATGTTTTGTGATAGTGAGTAAGACTTATGTATGGTTGTATACAATCTTGAGATCTTAATAAATGTTATGATAGTATATTATTATGTTTTATGGGAACTATAAATTGCATAATTATATCTAGTTACTTGAATAAAAGAAAAAAATTCTATTTATTTAATACTAATTTATATGTTTGATTGTGGAAAACTAGTAATGTCTTATAATACTAGACTATGGTAATATGGGTTATCATAGGGTGTAATATGTTTGGAAACTAATTATGCTAGTGAGAATCTATAGTTAAATATGTATTTTTCCTAGGTGGTATAAATAATGTAATATTCTTTCATACGTTTGATAAAATAAATGTATGTTTTGGTTAATCCTATGATTAGCATGTTATATGATGTGTTTGCAAGAAAGATGTAAAATTATATCAATCTTATGGTTGAATTATATTTGACCAATATGTATTATTGATACGGACTGAGTGAGATAGAATTCACTGGCTTACTAGTATCACAATGCCAGATGAAGGTAGTTCGATCAAGTAGTGTGTATAAATTTAATTAATTTATATATTGTTAATATTTATCATTCATAAAACTTTGAGCCAAAGTATACTTAATTATACATTATCATTTCAAGAATATGATTAACATGTTGGTGTGATATCTTGCAATATAATAATTTTTTATCATATAATGCATGTTTAGTTTTAAGAATCATGTAGCACACGGGTACTTTCTTGTCTCTTCGGATTTACATGCCATCACTATCTACTCATCCATGAAGGGAAGTATATTTTATGAAGAGATTAGTGATGATCATCATTACTTAATGGTTAGTGTAGAAAAGTTCTCAGATGATTCTCTCCTTCCTATAATAGTACCACTTATAGAGATGACACTTGAGATTTCCACAGATACTTGAGTTCGGGAACTATGTTCTATTGGAGCCATGTATCTTATATGTAAATTGTATTTTATTATATTTATTATTGAATACTATCATGAAAATTATGGTTACCTATTATTGTATATTGACAACAGTGACTATGTATTGGACCAACAGTGGCTAGCTATTTGTAATTACTTTCTATATTTGTATCATGATGTGTTTTCTTATATTGATAGTGATTCAAGATGTATGACCTGATATAATTTATTTACAGATATATTTTATAGTGTGTTTTGTATGATCACTTCCTAGATTCTCATGGTGAAATGTATTAAAATTATGTGTTAAAAAAAATTCATGCATTTCTGGTTGGACCCCAGTGGGGTTGTTATACATTATCCTTTTCTGCAAGGATAAATGGAAAAAGGGTGGGAAAATAGTATGGAACTCCCTTTGTAGAAGCAAATACCAAGTCTATTTTATAGTAGTTATCTCAAGTGGGATGATTTTTATGACATTAATGAAGACAAATTATGGTTTGTGTGGGTTGATGGTAATAGGATTGATGGTTTTATGAAAGGAGTATCAATAAGGGAGTTATTCCATAGAAATTTTCTCATTTCAAACTACAATAAAAACTTGCCTATTCTTGGCAAGCACAACAATATGAACACCATGCTTGATTTTGTAATGTAAGTGAGCTCTTATTTCTGAGATATGGTGGGTTTCAATGGAGATGTTCATATGTTCTATTTGTATTTCATTTCTCTAAGGTTTTTTTAAATTATATGACACTTTATATGTATGACAAATCCATGAAGATATTGGTATTCATATGCGAATTAATATTTATGAAAAATTAGTAACATGCCAAAAGATAAGTTTGTACTACCCAAAGTAGGAAAGGTTAGCTGGTCTAGCCGAAAACATATAAGGTGTGGCTATCATTGTCATTTCAACACATGTCATAAGGTCACTAAACCCAACCATGTGTTGGTCATATATAATTAGGTAGAACACACAGACATAAATTGCAAACATTAACATGACCAATAACATGAACAATTCAAAGGCAATAAATCATTTTACAATCCTTACATTGGCTTGCAACCAAATGAGTGGTTCAAAACCTAGTGTTGATGGGAATGTCTATTGATTCTATCCATCTTAAACATCATGAGGTGGTACATGAAAATATTGTATTATTTAAGGGTGAAACACATTGGAATTATTTCTTAAGCATGGATTCCATATAAAAAAGAGAATGTCAAATAAAAAAGGTAAAATATATCTATAGTCTTGATGATGCATAAAGAATTTAGGAGTGAGAAACGACAAATCCTAACAATTGGTTTTTGTATCATGGATATAACAGGGGAGAGATTGATGTAGATGGGGATATCTCCTTTGTATTTGGCATCTATCTCCTATAATAGTTGGAATGGTTATTGATATTTAGGAAGAAAGAGTGATGGATTTGATGTTTGGCATGAATGCAATGAAGTTGTGCTCTAAATATTCATAACAGAAGTTGACACTGTAGATAATTTGTAACACGCAATCTAATTTTAATTTTTTTTTTAATAGTTTTAGTTGTACTCATTATTTGTGTTTTATTCTAAACATGAAGGTTTTCCCATTACAAGGGTCATTATGTCATTATCATGTAATACCAACATTAGCTAGTGGATATGAATTCTTCTATAGAGAGTGCATTTGAAGGACATTGAATGGATAATTAGTACCTTCATGGTAGATGATGCCATTATAGATATAAAAGTGACCACGTGCATTTCTATTTTATATTCATGCATAATGATGTTTGGATTTATATCATAACATACAACACTACCAATATATAAGGTGAAGTCTTACTTAATTATTGGGCCATACAGGGAGACTTTCAATTGTGATGTCTACTTGTGCATTTGGCATATTCAACGTGCATGGCTAAATAATTTGATAGTGAAGGTGATGAATGATGAGGTTAGACGCATAATGTTCAATGAATTGGGCTTCATAATTCATGGTTGTGCTGATGAGGACATGGATAATAGGGAGTCAAAAAAATTTGTAGATAGGGATTGATCTACTCAAGTCAACTTTACTGAATATTTTCTTCCCCAAATCATGAATCAACACTCTTGTAATGTCTTAAAGTTATCCCCTACAATTCAACTTAACTATAGAGACTTTCCTACCATAGACCTCTTATTCTTAATGATCTCAAGTAAATAGCTAAGCATATGGAATCTAATAAAGCCCCTAGAATTAATGGTTTCACCTATGAAATTTATCAGGTCCTCTAGGACATTTTTGGACCTAATCTTCATAAAGTCTATTCTAAATTTGTATTTTCCAACTCCCTGGGATCCCTTATCAATCGTGGTAATATAAAATTTCATCTTGAAGGCTATAGATTCTAAGCTTATTAACAAGTGGAGGTGGATAACCCTTATAAATGTCTCCTATGAAATTATTGATAAATCCCTTATCCTTAGGTTGAGAGATCTTCTTCCACTCATTTTAGAAGTGAATAAACATGATCTATCCAATACATTTATATTATCAACAATGTTAAATTATAACTTGGGAGGGTATGGAATAGCCCAGAGTCTCTGATAAAAAATCAATGTTTGCAAAGATTAATTTTGAGAAAATTTTTGACAGGATTGAGTGGACCTTCATTTTTTCTATGCTTCAATCTCTATGTTTTGGCTATCTATTTATCCATATCATTTATATGTTGTTTCAAGATGTCAAAGGTTACATCATCATTAATGGAGTGCAATCTTATAAATTTGGGTTGTTTAGGTCTATTAAGCAAGTTTTTCCCTTGGCTCCCTCTCTCTATGTGCTTTATGCAGAAGGATTTAAATACCTTCTGGAAATATACTCATCACCCCCATTGTAATCCTCCAGTCATCAATGGGAATTTTACACATGATTCTTTTGTTACCCTATTGAAAGAAAAATATTTAGTCAAGAATAACATGGAGTGCCTTGACATTTTTTCCTTGTGTAAGGATACTATACTTAGTGGAGAAAGAATTAATGGTATAAGAGATCTATTTCCTCTAAACCTCCTTGGTTGGAAGGATATCGATGACAATAAATCCATCTATGTGTGCAATTTAAGTTTCTAGAAATTCCCTTTGATTTTCAAGGCTCTCAATCTGAGCTTTGGTCATATGTTATTCAGAGGGTTATGAAAAACAATTGCCTATTGGATCACCAAACCTCTTTCTTTCATAGGGAAGTTCCATGTGTGCTCCAAAGTGTTGGTCACTACCCATGTGTAATATTATTCCTATTGGGTTATTTCTAAAGATGTATATGCTATGTTAGTGAAGTTGTCGAGATATTTTATTTATAGTTAATTCATAAGGCCACAGGGGTTTCTACCTCATTTATTCAGAAAGAAGTTGGGGCCTTTAGGCTCATTTACATCAAGCTCTAAGGTTGTGCGCCTAAGTGTTAAATGGACCATTAGAAGCTTAAAATAGGAAGAAGATTGGAAGGTTTTGTTATGACACTACATTACCCAAGGAACCCCTCTTAGCATAAATGCATGGAAGAGTCTTGATTTGCATTATCTTATTCTTTATCTTATGCAATTTCATATTAGTACCACTTTTATTGTTAAAATTATATGGAAAGCCTGGTAATTGCTCAGACCTAACTTAATCTAGGTAGACGATGGTTTCATAAAGGGAATTTCTCTTAATTCTCATTCTCTTTGGTGGTTTTCCATTATTAATATTAATAAGGTCCTATTTGCCATGGTACCCTATATAAAGAGTTTTGGGATTTTTTAAAATGGAATAAGGACTATTGGTGACATCTGCTATAAGGTTTCATGAGGGTGGCTCTCATGGGATATGTTTAGAATAAAATACTAGCTCAAATCTTATGATGTAGAGTCTATATATAAAATTTATAACTCCATACATGATGTTTATCTTCAGAAGATTATCATTTCATCTAGAGTCCCATGATGGAAAGATTGGCATTGGCCCACAAATACTCCTTTTGGCTAATGAAAAATCCATTTCGTGTATTATCTTCTTTCCCCTTAACATATTCAAAGTGAAACCATCACCAGCTAGTGGAATTTAAGGTCTCTGGATGCCATCTGGGCTAAAATGTTTCCTAATGTTTGGAAAGCCCAAATTGATCCCAAAAATTCTTATTTCCTCTAGTGCATTCTTTTCTACATCCTATGAATTGGAAACAGAGTCAAGCATATGGGGGTCTCAAATCCATTATGTACTGCTTGTCATTAAGTTGAGACCTTTAAACACCTTTTCTTGTTTTTCCCCCCTGCTCAATCAATCTATAAATGTATTCATACCATTTTCAAACCTTTTCTTCTAGAATTCTCTACTTGGAAAATGATTCTCCATTGGGGGTTAGTGATGTTACCTGCAAGATATAATATTTTTTATTAGACCATTCATACTAATATTCTTTTTCACATATGGAGAGCTAAAAATATGTTATTTTTAATAATGAAGCTATGGATAAAGATTTTTGGTGGCTAAAAAAATTATTGTTATCTCCAATGTTTTGCTTCAGATACAAATCTCTATTAAAAAGGTATGCTTGGAGGTGGATCACCTTTAGATCCTCTTAGACCACTCAAACCATGGTTCGTGTGTTGTTAGTTGAGTGCCTTTAGATCCTCCTTGACATCGTTATCCATTGAAGGGTTAGGGCCAAGGTTTTCATCTTCACTTATCTAGGAACAGGGGGAGCTCCTCTCCTCATTCCCGATGGCCTTCACCTCTTCATGGGGGTGGCATGTTTCACCATCTTGTACACAGCGGTGGTAGGTACTAAGGTGCTCCTCCCCAAATTATATGTTTCCTCCCCTACCTCTTGCCAATTCCCTCTCTCAAGAAGCTGAATATTTTGAAGAGGATTAGCAAACTTATGGGTGGGAGCTTGTTCCAGACATAATAGAGCTTCTGGGACCAGTAGCTAGAGGGACAACCATGATAGTCCATCTTCTCCAATTGCCATACTTTCCAATACTTCTTAATAGTCTTAATCTTTGTATTTGTTAATTATTGTTTTTATTTTTATTTTAATTAAATCACATTGTTATTATGACTTTAATTACTATATAATATTAGTTTTAGTACTCGTGTAATTTTGTTTTTTTTACTAACAACATTCTACAATATTATTTTTATTTAAAAAACTGCACTTTTTAATCAAAATAAAAACAGTATGAAATTTAGGAAAAAGTGCAGTGTCATATCAGGCACGTGCTGAAACCAGGACCAATGAATCACAACTATTGAAGAGGATAGCGAATTGAATTTTAGAATTGGCTTTCCACTTTTGAATAGACGCCGAAGTTCAAAAGACAAAAAATCAAAGGAGTTTTCATGGAATAAATTACGCCAATTTTAACGGGATTAACGGTTGACGACTACGCTCGTCCTGAATTAATGCGGATAAGTTTGACAAAACGCTACGAGCTTTCGCCGGGGCATTTTCTGGTAATAGTTTTTCGCATCTAAAAGTCGACATCTGAAACAAAAGGAGGTACAGCCGTCCTCAATGCGTTAAGTAGTTTGTTTTTAGCTTCGAAATTCGTGGAATGTAACCCGTACATTGATAAAGGCATTCAGGTTCGGTATTTCTAAGATTTTCCACCGCACTGGTAGAAAAATAGTTGAATATCTTGTTTTCTTCTATCACTTCAGCAAATAGGTTGGCCATAGAATACTTCAAAAATGATCGAAATGTGGTATGACTGAATACCAGTTCAGAGTGTGGACGCGCATCTATTAAATGTATGTAGCGTTTTTAGCAGCAATTGTGATTGCTACATCACATCAGGAGTCAGCGAACAGTCATCATAAATGACATTCGTCTCCATCACCGCTGTACTGCGTCCCACGCGATAACATGCACTTATGCATTTTGTCAACTGGTGGGACTCAAGATTTTATATCTTTAGAGGCTGAATTTTCTATATAAGAAAAGCCGATGCAATATCTTCTTATAGCATTAGAGTCTTCCCTCAGCCAAAATGGCTATAAATCAAGTGTTACAGGCATCGTTTGTTTTGTTTGCTATGTCTTTCTTCCACTTAGAAATGGTCAAGTCATTTGAATCTTTCGAAAACATCACGAACCAGGCAGCGGAACAAACTGGGCCTGGAAATGCTGTTAAACATCATGTTGAAAAGCCTGAGCTTGTTGTCGAAATGGTAGAACGGTAAGCATCCCACCTTTCGTTTGTATAAATTGTTTTTGAGATGAAATGATGGAGTTGTTTGGCATTAGCGTATCGTATGATTTTTATAATCGTAGAGGTATTAAAATTAATATTGTAACTTTGAAAGTTTATCGGGTAAGATGAGTTATAGTAATTGTAGATTGGTACTGAGCAATTTAAGAGGTCACGTGCAGGAAGATTAATAATTCGAGAAGGCAACTGAGCTATTTGTCCTGTGGGACAGGCAACCCCATTGACGACTGCTGGCGTTGTGATCCCAACTGGGTTAACAACAGCAAGAGCCTTGCTGACTGTGCCATCGGATTCGGCAAAAACGCCATTGGAGGTCAGAACGGCAGATTTTATGTCGTTACCGATCCCAATGACGATGACCCCGTCAATCCCCGGCCCGGCACTCTGCGTCATGCTGTTATTCAAACTGAGCCTCTCTGGATTTTTTTCCAAAGAGATGGTTATTCAGCTCAAGGAAGAACTTATCATGAACAGCTACAAGACCATCGATGGCAGAGGAGCCAACGTTCACATAGCAAATGGAGCGTGCATTACAATACAATATGTGACAAACATCATCATTCATGGAATTCATATCCACGACAGTAAACCTGCAGGAAATACAAATGTGAGGAGTTCCCCTAGCCATGTCGGGTATAGACTTCAGAGTGATGGAGATGGGATTTCTATATTTGGAGGAAGTGCAATTTGGGTAGACCACTGCTCTTTGTCAAGCTGTCAAGATGGCCTGATCGATGCCATCCATGGATCAACTGCCATCACTATTTCAAACAACTTTTTCACACACCATGACAAGGTGCTCAACTTTTTATTCCCTCTGCATAAATTAATTATTCTTATAACACTTGATATTATTTTCTTTAAACAGGATATTAGAGTTGTTTAAAGAATTTTACTAAGTTCACTTTCATTGTTTTTGTTATGTTGCAGGTGATGCTCCTAGGTCACAGCGATGACTATACACAAGATGTTAACATGCAAATGACAATGGCATTTAACCACTTTGGAGAAGGTCTTGCTCAACGTATGCCCAGTTATAATTAAAATCTGAGATAGTACTCTGTTTTCTTTACTTAAATAGCAATAAACTACTTGTTAGGGTTTATCCACTTGGTATTAATAAGGGTTAAAATATCATTGTAATGCAGATGTCGACATGGAAACTTTCATGTGGTGAACAATGATTACACCGACTGGGAAATGTACGCCATTGAGGGAAGTGCAAACCCAACCATAAACAGTCAAGGCAACAGATTCCTTGCCCCTAACAATCCATTTAGCAGGGAGGTATTAATGCCAGACCTATACCATTCATATATCTTTACTATAATGGGCATATAATATTTATATTAATATGAATAATGTGCAGGTGACAAAGCGGGAAGATACATCAGAGAGTGTGTGGAAGAATTGGAATTGGAGGTCACAAGGAGATCTAATGTTAAACGGGGCCTTCTTCACTCCATCAGGTGCAGGAGCTTCTACAACGTATGCAAAAGCCTCAAGTGTGTCAGCAAGGCCTTCGACTGTAGTGGGGTCTATCACTTCAACTGCAGGGGTTCTCAACTGCAGAAAAGGTTCCCGCTGTTAACCCGAAAACTCACATCTACAAGGCTTAAGAAGCGTTTAACTCTGTAATGAAGGCTCTGAATAAGCCATCCATGTCTTCATCGAGATAATGATCCCGTCTTAGTCTTGAAAAGCGTAGTGGAGGAAGCACTTGTTTTAATATAACTGAGACAATAATCGTGTCTTAGTTTTGAGGATGTACATGTGTCATGAGTTTGAGAAGTCTAGTGGAGGAAGCACGTGTCTATCTTAGTTTTGTCTTCTTCAGAAATGTAGTGTAGAAAGTATATATATGATGAACATCAGAATTTCATTTATAAATATTAAAAAAATTAATATTTATGGTAATATTTTCAATAGTAAATTATGTTAGAAAACTAAAGATGAACTGGAGATAATTTCTCCATCCCAACTTAACAGCTTGTTTCACGTCCCTTCTACGCATGCATGCATAGCAGTTAACTGATAGTTAGATATCAGTTAGTTCAAGTAGTTAACAATCAGTTCGTTAAGTAGTTAGAAGATCAGTTAAACAATCAGTTAAACAGTTAGTTTATTTTCAGTTATTTTTGGATTCAAAATATATTTAAAGACGCCTTGGGCGCAGCAATGTAAGCAAGGAAAATAGAAGATCAATAAAAAAAAAATTTCAAGAAATTGCAGTAGTAAGTGGTTCAGTTCTTGTTTTCTTGTTTAAGTTCTTGTTTTTCTGCTCTATTAATTTCCACAAATTGGTATTAGAGCTCTGGTTAGAAAGAGTAAAGCCAACAGTTTGGAGCGCAGCAGAAGAAAAAGCCAGCAGGGAGCGAAGGAGTGAAGCGCAGCAGTCGCAGTCCAACGCGTGAAGGAAGAGCGCAACCAACATCGGCAACTCAACTAACATCGATAGGGAGCGCAAGAGTGAGCCTGCAAGGAGCGTGACCAACATCGGCAACTAAACCGATGTCGGCACCATTTAACTGACCAACCTCGACAAACACACCGACATCAGCTACTGTGTTCTGAAATAGCAAACCAGAAGGCCATCCAAACAGCCTATCTAGACCAGAAGGAGAATTTAGTCGCTTCAGTAATTGACATGGCAGTGAACAACAGTATCTCTCAGCCTCAAATTCCCATTTTTAATGGTAAAAATTATGATTTTTGGGCAATTAAGATGAAAACATTGTTTTGCTCACAAGAAGTTTGGGATTTGGTAGAAAGTGGTTTTGTAGAACCACAGGACGAGGCAGTCCATCTAGCATTAACTCAAGCATAAAAGGATGAGCTTAAGGAGAATAGGAAAAAAGATGCAAAAGCTTTATTTATAATCCAACAGGGATTGGATGAATCAATTTTTTCTAGAGTTGCAGTAGCAACAAGACCTAGAGGCATGGAAAATCTTGGAGACTACCTATAAAGGTAATACAAAGGTAAAAATTTCTAAATTGCAATCTCTTAGGTGAAGTTTTGAAAATTTGCAAATGAATGATTCAGATTCAATAGACCAGTTTATGGGTCAAGTGTTGAATATAGTGAATCAAATTAGATCTAATAGAGAAACTATCACAGATCAGAAGATTATAAAAAAAATACTCAAGAGTTTACCCAATAAATTTGATGCAATAGTTGTAGCTATTGAGGAAACCAAGGATTTGGAACAGTTATCAGTAGATGAATTAATGGGTTCTTTGCTAGCATATGAATCCAGAATGAATAGGAATAACAATACTTCTTTTGAGAATGATTTCAAGTCATAGGTACCATTTGGCAGAGGAAGAGGAAGAGCAAGGTCACACTTCAGAGGAAGAGGTAGAGGCAGAACTGGAGGGAACAATCCAGATCAAGGTGAAAATAGTAATCAAAACTACAGTAGTAGAGGACGTGGCAATAATCACTTTCAGCACAGTTCACAGAGGTTTGATAAATCTAATATTCAATGTTATTATTGCAAGAAATATGGACATTATGCAAGTGACTGCAAAAGAAAACAAGGATATGTGGATAAGCAGAATGCTAATTACACAGGTGAATCTAGTTCTAATCTAGGTGAATCTAGTTCTAATCCTGAAAGCTTATTTCTTACTTGTAATGTTACTCAAGAAAAGCTAGAGATATTTGGTTTTTAGACAGTGGATGCAGTAATCATATGACAAGGAATAAAGAATTTTTTGCTAGTCTTGATGATTTTGTCAGATCTGAAGTTAAATTAGGAAATGATATCCAAGTGGATGTAATGGGTAAAGGTGTAATAAATGTTTTGGCAAAAAATGGTGAAAGAAGGTTTATACCTGATGTTTATTTTGTACCGGGACTAAAGCATAAATTTATGAGTATTGGATAGTACAGAAAAGTTACAAAGTATCTTTTATGGATAATGTTTGCACAATACTGGACAAGTTTCCAAGTGACAGGTTGATAGGAAAAGTGGAGATGACCAAGAATCAGATGTTCCCTCTTTGAATTTAGTGCATCCAAGGAGAAGAGGAAGCCCACTTCAAATCCATGCAGCTAGACCAATCATGGCTATGGCACTTAAGGTATGGACATTTACATTTTGGAGGTTTGAATTAAATATAAAAGAAAAATATGGTGAAGGGATTACCACCAATAGAAAAGCTAGGAAGTTCATGTGACAGTTGTATTCTGGCAAAACAGCATAGAGAGAGCTTTCTAGTAGGAGCCTCATATAGAGCAAAGGTAATATTGGAGTTAGTCCATAGTGATTTATGTGGACCAATGCAAACTCCATCATTTGGAGGTAGTACTTATTTTTTTAACCTTCATTGATGACTTTAGCAGAAAGATGTGGATATATTTTCTCAAAAATAAGTCTGAAGCCTTTGAAAAGTTTAAAGAATTCAAGGCAATGGTTGAAAAGCAGAGTGGTCGTTATATCAAGGTACTTAGATCAGATAGAGGAGGTGAATATATGTCTAATCAATTTAAAGATTTTTGTAGATATCATGGCATCAAAAGGCAATTGACTACAAGGTACACACTACAACAGAATGGTGTAGCAAAAAGAAAGAATAGAATATTCATGGAGATGGCTAGAAGCATGTTGAAGGCCAAACACTTGTCAAATGAATATTGGGCAGAAGCAGTAGCATGTAAAGTATATATTCTGAATAGAAGCTAAACAAAGAGTGTCAGAGATGGAATTCCACAAGAAGCGTGGAGTGGTAAGAAACATAGTGTACATCATTTCAAAAAATTTGGTTGTATAGCATATTCTCTTATACCATCTAAATTGAGAAGAAAAATTGATGATAGAGGTGAGAAATGCATTTTTATTGGCTATAGTGAAGAATCAAAGGCTTATAAGTTGTATAACCCTAATTCAAAGCAAGTGATTATTAGCAGAGATGTTGAATTTAAGGAAGAAGAAGCATGGGATGGTAGTGCCATCACAATTGGAGCACCAGTCCCACAAATTGAAGAAGAATCTGAAGAACAAAATTTGCAAAGAGATCAATCCTCTCCACAAGAAGGAACAAGCACTTCAATAAGAACACCTAGGAGGTATGAACAAGGTGAATCATCTGACTGCATGTCACCCTACTCCAAATTCACAAGTAAGTGATGAATCAGATCCAACTCTTGCTACTTTAAGATCAAGAATTAAAGTTAAGAAAATGAGAAACTTGAATGAGATTTATAATCAAGAAGAAGAGAAATTAGATTTGGTTTCAAATTTTGCTCTTTTCACTCATGATCCTATGTATTATGAAGAAGCAGTAAATGAGAAACATTGGATAAAAGCAATGGATGAAGAGATGAATGCCATTGAAAGAAATCAAACATGGGATCTAACTAATTTACCTGAAGGTAAGGATTGTATAGGAGTCAAATGGGTTTATAAGACTAAATTTAATGCATATGGAAATGTTGAAAAGCACAAGGCAAGGTTAGTAGCAAAAGGTTTTGCACAAGAACATGGAATTGACTATAATGAAACATTTGCTCCAGTTGCTAGAATGGATAATGTTAGAATGGTTTTATTAATAGCTACTCAAAATAATTGGTATGTATATCAAATGGATGTAAAATCATCTTTCTTGAATGGTTTACTAGATGAAGAAGTATATGTGAAATAGCCTACAGGTTATGAAGTGCAAGGACATGAAGAAAAAGTCTACAAATTGAAGAAGGCTCTTTATTGTCTCAAGCAAGCACCAAGAGCATGGTATAGCAGGATTGATTCATATATGATAAACAATGGATTCAACAGAAGCAATAGTGAGCCTACTTTGTACACAAAAATCAATAAAGAAGGTCAGATTTTGATTGTGTGTTCATATGTTGATGATTTGATTTTCACTGGAAATTTGTCTGTAGACACTTTTAAATCAGCAATGAAGAAAGAATTTGAAATGACAGATTTGGGATTAATGAAGTACTTTTTGGGCATAGAAGTTATACAATCAGAGAAGGGAATTTTT
This sequence comes from Torreya grandis, assembly GCA_037957365.1. Classification (NCBI taxonomy): domain Eukaryota; kingdom Viridiplantae; phylum Streptophyta; class Pinopsida; order Cupressales; family Taxaceae; genus Torreya; species Torreya grandis. The sequence continues at coordinate 3,996,691 of JARHVA010000450.1, forward strand.
ATTTGTCAAACTAAATATGCAAAGGATGTGTTAAGGAGATTTAAGATGCTAAATTATAAACCAACACCTACACCAGTTGCTATAGGGACCAAACATAACAATGAAGACCAAGGGTCTAATGTTGATTCTAAAAAATTCAAAAGACTAGTTGGCAGTTTGATGCATCTTATAGCTACAAGACCAGACATCATGTATGGGGTTAGTTTAATCTCTAGATTCATGGAGTCACCGAAAGACTCACATTGGCAAGTTGGAAAATGGATATTGAGATATGTGGCAGGAACTACAGAATATGGAATTTTATATTCCACAACTAATGATTTTAGTTTGATTGGTTTTATTGATAGTGATTTTTCAGGTAGCATTGATGACAGGAAGAGTACTTCTAGACATGCCTTTCTTTTAGGCACAGGTGTGGTCACATGGGCATCCAAAAAGCAACCTATAGTGACACTTTCATCAGCTGAAGCAGATTATGTAGCAGCCACATCAGCAGGATGTCAAGCAACTTGAATGAGAAGAATATTGAAATATTTATTACAATCACAGAAGGAGTCAACACCAATCTTTTGTGACAACAAATCAACAATCACATATTCAAAAAATCATGTTTTTCACAAGAGGAGCAAGCACATTGATACAAAATTTCACTTTATCAAAGAGTTAGTGAACAATGGAGAAATCCATCTAAAATTCTACAAATCTAAAGATCAATTGGCAGATATATTTACAAAGGCATTAGCAAAGGAGACCTTTGATTATTTAAGGCAAAATTTAGGCATTGTAAATGCTGAAGTTGTTAGTGGTAGAAATTAAGGGGGAGTGTTAGAAAACTAAAGATGAATTAGAGATAATTTCTCCATCCCAACTTAACTACTTGTTCCACCTCCCTTCTACACATGCATGCAAAATAGTTAGCTGATAGTTAGAGATCAGTTAGTTTAAGTAGTTAACAATCAGTTCATTAAGTAGTTAGAAGATCAGTTAAGCAATCAGTTAAACAACTATTTTATTTTCAATTATTTTTGGATTCAAAATCTATTTCACGACACCTTGGGCGCAACAATGTAAGCAAGGAAAATAGAAGATCAATAAAAATTCTTTTTCAAGAAATTGCATTTGCAAGTGGTTCAGTTCTTGTTTTCATGTTTAAGTTCTTGTTTTTCTACTCTATTAATTTCCATAAATTATTATTTTAAAATTTATTATTTTAAATTATATTGAAATTTTGAATAATTACATCACACCATTAAATATATATTTTTTGTTTATTTATATTAAATTTTTAATTTTAATTATTTTTTGAAAATATCTCATCTTGCATTTACTTTCAAAGAAAATATCTCATCTTCCATTTACTTTCAAAGAAAATATCTCATCTTTATTTTTTTAATTAAAAATTATATTAATTTTTGAAAAAAAATAATAAATAAATAGTATTTAACAATTTTAAGATATTGAGGGTTGATTGCTAAATTTAGTCTTTAAGAACCATCTTATCTACTGCGGGGTCTTACCATGATATTTTGTCATGTAAGAAAATGTAGATGCCTTAAAAAAAGTACCATTACATCTAGGAGGGAAGCATTGGAATAAAGAGATGTTTCCTAAAGGTAACAAAATATAACCATTCACATTCTTCCATTCCTAAACTCAGTTACTAAATTTGATGGTCATATGATCATATTTATGTTTTTTAGTTATAAAATATAATCAATTTTTTTCAATAGACCATATTAAATTTAAGGTGAAATTTTTAATAGACTAATAAAATTTCAAATAGATTATAATAAACATATAGACTATCTTTAATATTTATTTCTTGAGTATAAACTTTATTAAAATCTGAAAGGCAATATCAAATAAATAACCATCATCAAAAAAGTTCATGATAAGCAGGTCTGATTGTCAAATTTAGTCCATGTCCACACTATACCTTCCTTATTAAAATATGAATAAATAGATTTTCACTAATTTGTGATACAAACACTAAGGTAATTTTTACTAAGTTGATAAATATGTATAAAATACTAATATAAGTCTAATTAATTAACTTCAAAACTTCTGATTTTAAAATCAGAGAGTAGTGATCATATAAGGTTTAAAAGTGTATCTATTTGTGTGAGTCATGTAAATATGACAATAAAAATGTAAGTCAATAAGTGACAGAGATATGACACCAAAATTTATTGATAAAGAGAGATTTCAACCAAGAACATCTTATACTATTTAGATAATGTAAAAATCAATGTGAATCTGTGCACAAAATGACAAATAGATCAAAATTAACTTAAAAAATATGTTTGCCTACTTTGATATATAAATATGCCACTCAGCTATTTATGCTTTGACTTTGATCACATGCAAGACAAATTTCTTATTCCTGTCTTAATTTCCAAGGAAAACATCATATGTTTTAGGATTTACAATAAATCATAGAATTAAAAACTATCTTGATCTTTGTTATGTCCAGGATCGTAACAATATAAAAAACTACATACCTTAAAATTTGAAATATTTTTAGTCGTATAGAAATCAATTTTATGGAATGTTTGTCTAATTACGTTAAGAGGCATTTTATAATGACATCTGGGATAGTGGAGGCTATGTTGAAGTGAGTGTGTTCACTTTTAATTTAATGTCTATCCAACCGTCATTTAAAAATTCATTTATTAAAAAATACCCCACTAACATTATCATACCATATTAACTTTTATATAGTTAATAATAACTATTTAGAGTTTTTTTTTTTTAAAGACTTTATGAATCATAATATTATATGTTTTATTCAATTTTTTATAATGGATTTTATTATTATTGTTTATACTAATTGTAATATTAGAAATGAAGTAATATTAGAAGTGAAGTGTTAAGAAATCATAATTCAGTTAAATTTTTAGAACAAAATGGATTGAAGATTCCCACCATGAGTTTAGATAAAGAGACCTTAGAGGCCTTACTAATACCTCTATATAAAAAATCAGAGAGCTTCAAATAAATGCCAAAATTTGAGGTTTAATTTTTTGATTGGAATGTAATGAAGAAGGTAGGTTGTTTCCCCTTCATCATAGCTTTTATATAATGTCTATTTTCAAGTGTTTTTATACATAATCGATCTACCCTCTTTGAGGATCCAAGGTGAAAATACAACCCAATAATAAAGTTAATTCAGTAACTAAAGAATAATATGAAAATAGGATAAATAATTCATTATTGAAAGGATACATTTATTCAAATATTACACATAGCCATGTAAAAAATAATTATGGGCATGTGGTGAGGGTGAAACCAACACCCAGAGCATTGCATTACCATTGCCTATTAACCACCTTTTTTCAAATCAATCATGAATAAATTTTAGGAGGATGAATATTACCATAATTTCCTAGTCATGTGCAAATTAAGGCTATTTAGGTCAAAAATAGTGCTCTTATTCGCAAAACATTGTATTGTCATATATGTATCTTAGATATGTAGTGTCAAAAGTTATTTATAAGTTTTAAGTTATATTTTTAAAAAATAATTTTAAAATTAGTTAAAAAGGCTAAATTTTTAGTCTCCTAATTAAGTTGATGTCAACTCAATTAGTTACTCTATATTCATCTCAGATGGATCTTTTCAAATAAAAAAGTTAGATATGTGAAAACAAATTTAAATTTTTGATCTTTTTATGACACAATTTATAGTCTACTCCTCGATAGGGGGGTGTGGTGGACAACACCCACCCCTAACCCTCAACCCCCACCTCTTCCCCCATCCCCATCCCCATCACCATCCCCACTATTATCGTAAGGGGGTCTAATAGGGTGGGGCAGATGACATTTTATATGGCCCCTATTTCTAGGAAGATGAATTGTACCAAATTTTATATTTATAAGAAAAGTCCTAATAGAATTTTTCCACTATATTTTTCAGATGAAAAATCTTAATAGTGCTTTACCAATCAAGCATATTCATCTTTGTGGAGTTTGCATGTATTCTATGAAATGTTTGAGTTTACATGTAGTCTCTTCACATTGGAATTAATAAAGCTTGATATCTTACACTATGGATGTTTCCTTAAATTGCTAAGGTTTACCACCACAAATCCTACGTTTTGTCTCATGCCTGTTAGATATTTTATCTATTTAATTATCTCTATCCTTGCATTTTTTATTTATGTATTGCTATAGAGTGTGTGGTTTCCTAACAAAAAATATAATAAATTATAAGTTTCCTATTTAAATAGATAAGTTACACAAAGTAAATTATAATATGAAGTATTTGTCATAATATTAAATAAAATCTAATTACATTTTATTATATATTTTTTTAAATAGATAATTTAAATATAATAAATTTTATTATTGATTTATTTATCATTACTTTCAAATAATTATTATATATCTTAAGTAAATTATGTAAAATATATTGATAGATTTCATTTTAATTATATATTTAATATTGACATAAATGTAATAATCACCTTGAGAATGATATCTCTTGACATATATCTAAAACATTAAGCATAGTTTTACAAGTTAACTTAAATTTTAAAGAATCATGAAATATAAGGTCGAGATAAACATTTACTTAAATAAGAAGTAAAAGTGACTGTTGTTAATTTACTATCTTATACAACTTGTTGCTTATATTTTCCTTGCCTTTTTGAAGATCCTCAAGCTAAAATTGATCCATGCTAAAATCTTAACATGTAAATATCATGTTATATAAAATTTGTTATCTATAACTATATTATATTAAAATTTAAAAATCCAAAATCCAAAATTTAAATTTTTACAGAATAAAATTAAATAAACATTAATTTTATAAAAAAATTGACAAATAAACATGATAAGGAACTATTTATATCTCTCCAAATACTAAAATTTAAAGCCCAGAAGCTTTGGATTTCCATTAACTTCAATTTGCTCCAGACTCAATAAAAAGGAAATGTGCAACTTAATACTAAGTATGGCCAACAAATTAATGTGAAAATTAACTATATTTCAACACTATAATATATAGGCCATTTCTATTACCCGTCATGATGGATCCTTGATAAGGTAATGCCTAACACTTTACATGTGTCGATATTTGAATCGACAAAAAAATGTTCAAGAAAAAAGAAGCATCTATGTTGAGCGTACTAATGGAAAGCTATAATGGGAATATACGCCTTTTTATAAGAAACTAAATTTATTTTTTTCATTAAAGACACCTCTAATGTAAGATTCCATTTTTATAAACAATAAAATAATTAAATGTTGTCAAAGAAAAAAATATGGAATGAATGCCACTCCCACCAAGGTTGGATGGAGTCAATTGTGAGAACATTTTCTTAATTTTTTTGTGTTATCTAAAGATTAGATTTGATGGCTATGCAATCATTTTGGACAAACCATCAATAAGTTTTAAAAAATGTAATAAATATATAAATCATCTTTAATGTTTCTTTTTTATATTATAAATCATAATAACATTTCAAGGACAATGTCTAATGAATACCCTACCATTAATTTTTTTTAATAAATCAAGTCAACCATCCAATTTAGTCTTTCATGCCATTGCCACCCCATAAATTCATAAGTGTTCTCAGATGATGAATTCGATTCACAAGAAAAATATTCACTTATTTATAAGAATGTTTTTAGCTTTCCTTCCACTTAGAAGTTGCCCTAGAAACTCAAATTAACCATACTTATTAATTCAAAAAAAATTGACTGCTAGTTTTCTTAAGGTATATTTAAGACAATCCAAAATTAATGTTTTTATAATTTATATTTGATATTTATCAAAACATTTTATTTCATGTACATATCCATATTATAAAGAAAGAGATACCATAAAAAAGATTACTTACAAAGAATTTAGGCTGTAAACATTTACAACCTATTGAAAATTTTGACCACAATATATGTTCATTCTAAAACATTAAAATTCATTTATAGAAGTCAATTTCTAGGCTTCTTACAACCAGATCAATTACAAGATATAGAACAAATGCAGTAGAAAGGACTGGGAGGTCTTAGCTTCTACCACAGATTCCTACCATGATATTTTGTCACATCACAAAATTTAGATCCCTAAAATAGGTACATGATGACATTTGATCTCTATTCTATGCAATTTTATCTATTTTACCCATATTTTATAGTTTGTAAAATTATTTATCCATTTATTATGATGGGAAACTATTTATTAAAACTCTCAATATTATTAATATTATTTAGATATTATACATAGGTCTTTAGAGGTTTCATGAAGTGGTAAGTTGGGATACTAAAATTTATACACAAAGATGATATACACTTATCAAATATTTATTTGTACTCCAACACAACTAAACCAACCTTATACAACTAGGGAACACTGAGACAAGGACTCAAACTTCTAAAACCTTTAATGTGATTCAAACTTCAAGATGTATCACTATGTTTTTAATGTCTTTTTGCTTTACCAAGACCTATATTTATACTCTTTCAACCTTGAAGTCCATAAAGAAGTTTAAATGAATCTCCATTGATAAGAATTTTTTTTTCAATCATTCAAATTCACGGATTTTTTAAGGTGGTGAAACCACCAATGTATGCAAATTGGTATTTGTGTAATCTCTACTCACACACTTGTGGTTATATAACCATTATGGAAGCACAATCACCACCTTATAAATATCAGTGATTATGACACGTATAAAAAATCCTTCCATTTCAAGAATTAAAACTTATTGACTCATCAACATGAAATTTTTTGGTAACCCACATATAGACTCTATCATTATAACATATCTAATTTGATGTTTTCAATCTAAAATTTACTATAATAGTGTCTTTCAGTCATGAATAATTTACATACAATTCAACATAATGGAAACATCTAGTATACATTATTAATAAATTAGGATCCAATTTTAGATAAATAAACCCACTGAATCAATAACCAAAAAAGATGTAAATCATTAAGTATAACTTCATCTATTCATAATTTTTATGTATTTATATAAAACCACTGATAAAAGTTTGCATCAAGAGATAATCAAAGGGAAAATGTCCTCATCATGGTCAATTACTTCATAGTTCCTCTATATGAATGCACATATTACTCAATCCTTACCATGGGAAAATTTGTGACACTTGGCAACCTCCTTAACCTTATGCTCCTTCAATTCTAGCTCAATATGGGTGACCACTTTATTAGAATAAAATTGGGTCATAACTAAAAGTATGGATAAGTCTCAAGATTAACACAAAATTCAAGTTGATTATGTAGCCATTGGAAATAAAATTCAAATGAGACCAATTGTAACCAAAATGTATTGTTGAAACTCAAGACATGATCAAAATACTAATCCCTATTATTCTACCTTTATGTTATTCTATGTGACTAAATGGCACACATTATATGTGGATACGATTATTAAACTTAATGACAAGATATATATGGTCCATATGGCAACATCCCTTGTATTTTTTGATCATAGAGTCTATTATCTTTCCTTCCTTTATTTTTACATAGTGTTTGATCAAACCATCAATAATGCCTACATGATGCAAGCCAACCATTTTTGACCTTTACGTTTTATAACTTTATTTATTATAGGACCCTTTTTTTTTTACCTTTTTAGGATGCAACATTTCCTACTTTCATTGATCTATGATCCTTTGGATTTTTATCCAAGTGATGCATTGTTTATCGACATAGGTCATGGGATTATATATTGGATAATGATTTTGATCCCATCGAAAAAATTCCATCACCCATAGAGTATGAAGACCATCCATGTGGTAACATTACTAGGTACATGGTTCATAGGATAATAGTTTGAAAAAATGTCAAAATTATCTTCATGTTCATAAAGTGACATCATACAAAAATTCACTCAAAGTCACCCTACTCTATATGTATCATGTGGGAAATCAAAATAAGACACATGAAGGCATTCTATTAGCAATATATTCATATGGTCCATAGTTTCCTCCTTTTGATTTACTATGTAATATGGCCTTACGATTGTAATATGTGGTGCCATGTAATTTTTTACATGGTCACAGAGTCATAGACTCCATTTTGCATTGAATTTATCACTTTATATTTGATAGATGTGTTATATTTTGAATCATTATTCACTATTTCTTGAGATCTATGTTTGTGACCAAAATTATCTAAGTCACCAATTATTTGTTATCTCGATATTGAACCAAAGACCTCATCGATACAAGACTCTCCTAATAACCATATATGTTACAACTTGTTATTAAACTCAAATTTATCCACATGTGATATATAGGAGACCCAAGAATTCCCTTTGAACCTTCATGATCAACATTTAGAATGAGACACATGGAATCATCTAAATGGCCATAAGCCATGTAGTCCACAGAATTTACAGTTAAAAAAATGGGTGAGAGGGATCCCATGGATTCCTAGGTTTATATAAAATAATCATTATCAAGATCATGTCTTCCATTTTCAAAGTTTTAAACACAAACATAAAAGTGTCCATTGAATTAACCCTAACACACAATTGTCCCCTAGTCTTAAGATTGTAAAAGTGCAAGTGATCATGTAAATACTTAATGTAGTGATCCTCAAAAAAGGATATCAAAGTGGACACAAGGATAAAAATAATAAAGGTCCCAAATCTCATGTCAATAAGAAACTAAGACCTAAATAATTTTATTAGTTATAAAACCTTTTTGTGAGAGAGGTCACGATGGTGGTGACTAGGGCTTCTAGTGTGAAGCCTTCTCTAGTAGTAGTGGTGATCAAGATAGGGGCATCAGTAAAATTACTATTTTCCTAATAATTTTCTCACTAGGGGTAGAAAATGGAAACAATGATCAGGGAGGTTTATGAGAAAACACAACAATAGTTGAATTTTGTTAATATGTCAATATATTTAGGTAAGATTTTAAGACAAGAATCCTCTTTTGATATCCTATTAAACCATTTTGATAGGGATTTAAAAGAGTGTGAATAGTTAGACCAGGCTAGGGTTACATCATTAAAAAATTTAAGTGTTAATTTTCAAAATAAAGCTTTAGAGGATATATTGGAAGGTGAAAAATGATTTGTGGAGAAGGGTTTGGTATGTCATTTTGATAGGTTCTACCATCTCTCTCCATGCTATATCAGTGGCTTTCATAATTCTATAATTCTTTGTTGAATGGCACTATAGAAATTTATCCATGTGTGAAAGGTTATTTTATTTTCACCTTTGAGTCTTTATTTTATTAGGATAAGATTTTTCAAGATAAAATTTGGAGTTATGAAAATCACTTTATGTTAATAAAACCATCAACTCCTAATTTTAACCATTTGACAAAAAATATTTTATTGCATCCCATTTAGGTGATATTTACATATCTATCAGTATAATTTTATGTTTACATGAGTCTTTCTATTATTGGGTCTATGCTAGGTGAGATGTTTAAAATTGATGCTTCTTCATTAAATTTTCCCTGAACTACATTTGCCAGGATTTAGGTTTGTTTAGAACTTTAGTCATGTCTCAGGATCTTCTTGGTAGTATTGAGCTTAAACTACAAGATAGAAGTTGGTCTCAATCCCTTCATTTTGAAATAATCCCCTTAAGATGTCAAAATTATTTTTAGGTTGGTCATCTCTTTGCCTCTTGCCAAAAATTAAAGCATAAGCGAGTATCTTCTTCAAGAAAGAAAGTTAATGTAAAACATCTTGTAGTTTTTTCAAATATTATTAATCAATATGTATGAATGGATTATCTGATGGTAAAGACAAATTATTTAGATAAGTTAATATATCTGGTAAAAATAACTCAAAATGTTGAGAATGTTGGTAATAGTGGTAATGGTGCAAATAAGACTGAAAATTTATGAGGCAAATCCAAGGAGGGAAGAGAAGTGTTAAATATTAATTCAAATAATTTGGGTAATAAATAAGGTTGGAAGTTAGTAAAAAAATAGGAAAAATATCAGCTCAATCTTAGATCTTTTCCAAGGAATAATAGTTCTCTTTACAAAACTAGGAAGGATGAGAAAAATAAGTATGGATACTCAATTTTATTAAATTTGTTTTTTAAGCTGAAGTATTCTTAGCATTAGTTATAAAATTGAAATGTTTGATATTAAGTTGGATATATGCCTTGATGATAAGATATTTAAGCCAAGATACTTATGTTCAGTTATTTTTTTATTATTTAGGTTAGGGACCTAACTCTCTAGCATCAATATTTAAAAAAAATTGACTAGGACCCCTAAGGGTAAAGTGCCCATGGAAATACTTGACGATTTGCACATGTTAATTTTGGTCTATTAAAATCAGCCCAAATGTAGATAGATCATAATAAAAATAGAGTTTTCAATTTGAATTATATAACTATATTAAATTCAAGTGAACTATGTATATAAAATATATACTAGAATGGGAATTTGGCTAAACAACAAGGCAAACCTTATGGTAGTGACTTTATAATGTCTATCTAGGAGACCATAAATATGTGATAAAAATAATAAGGAACCTTGAAGAGTGGATAGATCACTCATTTCATTATGAATTTTACTCATTAACGATCCTAAAATTCTAAGAATATTTTGGGTTCCAACAAAGCCAAAAACTAAGTTTTCATCACAATTATTGTCATTTAATTAAAAAAAGAAAATTAGTGTAAAATATTTGGAGGAAATAATGGCCAATAATTTCCATCTAAATATACACAATTATACTAATTTTAGACATATAATTTTGGTACAAGACCATTTTATATTAGTTATTATTTTAATTTTTGTATACTTGATCTGCTTGTAAAAATCTAGTTATTTTCAAAAACATTTCTACCCACACTAGATCCTATCTGACCTTTATCCATCTAATATCCTTATCATCAGGTGAAATTTATCGATTTTAAAATTTAATAAACATGTCATCTATTATATTAATAGTATTATCTCTATTCTTAAAATTTATTCTGCTTGGCACAAACTGGGGGTCATGCTGATTTTATCCCCTCTCTTTTTTTGGGTCCATATGCCTTGCCCTAATTTCTTACATGTTTGATTTTGCTTGTCTCATTATTCCATGGTTGGCCTTTTTCAATAATGTATTATATATACCTATATATAAAAGCTAGGCCTTATTCATTTTGTAATAGGTACAAGCAAGCCTCTTACATTCACTTAACTTGAGGCATTAAGTTACACATTAATAAAATATATTACCACACTATTGAAGGAACCTAGACATTAAATCTAGAAAAACCTATGCCTTTCTCAAGTCATGTGTTAACATAAATGTGAACCAAAAGAGGGTTTAAGTGAATGTTTGTGTAATTGCATTGAATTTCGTATGGAGAGAAGCTAAATAAATTTATTTCATTTACACTTCACTCACATATGAAAGATAAAAAAATTAACTCCAAGTTTGAGCATGTGAGATATGCAGCTACAACTCTTTATGGGGTAGTTTGAGTCAACTAAAATTCATGGACTTTTTTGTTACTACATTTGAGAGTTATGTCATGAAGATAAATATAGTGAATTCAATTATTCATTACATAAATATTTTAGATTAATCACTCAAATCCACCACCATGAACCAAAACAAGTCCACGCAAAAAATTTAAAATTATAAAACTAAATAGATAATATATTTAGAAATAAAAAAGTTACATATTCACCCACCTACTGATTCCATCCCATAAACATACTATATAACTCTAAATTTACCTAGTGACAATTTATAGTTATATTTCACACATATCAATATAATTAGAGGCAAACCCAAATCTAATTTTAAAAATCAAGTATAGTAATCACGTGTGTTATTATTCATATCCCTTAATCATTTCATTACTTCTCATTTCTTGTTCAATTTTTATCATCTTTCAGTTTCTATATTTTTCACATTAAGGTTATAATTTACCATTTTAGATTGTATTATCAAAGATCGCTATTATGTTATTAATTTTACTATTTTATTGTCACATTATATCTTAGTGTTCAGTTATAGGAAAAACATATTGGTGTACCTCATATTTTGATAATCTAACCTAGGGTTTCATAAACCCTTATCACCCATAGGGTTTTATTTTTTATTTTTTGGCTAATAAATTCTAATTATTTCATTTTCCTACCATAGTATTTACATTCACCTTTCACATATATTACTCATGTTTACATGTGTTTCTTATATTTTTTCAAAATCTTATATTTTTTTAATGTTTACACTATGTAACATTTCCCCTTAATGTTTTATTTATAATTTTATATTATATATATAATTTTTACATATGCATATCTTTTTTTTTCTTACTTTAGTGCTTATTCATCATCCGTAGCTTCCTTCATGTTGTTCATGTTTACATCGTATGCCATCTAGGAATCTTATATTTATACATTCTACTAGTTGGAGTGCTATAATGAGTTGTGATTATTGTAATTAGATTCAACTTAATTTGTATGGTATTAATTTTTCTTTAAAATAAAAACTTCTAATCATTATTTAAATTCGATCATAAGATAGAAAATCATCATAGAATATAAAATCATATGGCATGACTTCAAATAATACAATCTTCTATGGGTTATAGTTTCCAAAAATACAAGAATAAAAATCAAATTTGTGTAGACACTTTTGTTTTAATCTAACAACTTCTTATTCACAATATAATAGATGAAAAATATAAATATATTTAAAAAATGCTTATTTCATTGAATCAATGCACAATTTTAGTTTTCCTTTATTTTTTTTAACCCATTCAAAACCATAATAATCCTCACTTAAGTATATGTCAACATCAAGGATGTGTTAGGATCTCATCTGTGACTTGTTTTTGAACATATCTAACATGACGCACCTATAAAACTCATTATACTTGTTGATTCGGCTCCACCGGTAATAAACATATATAATAGTCACAAATTTATTAACCAACCAATCAACTTTGTGATGGTAATAATATCTTAATTAATTTAAAAACATGGTCTTTAAATGGTGATGATACACCTCTATTGAAACATTTGTCTCTTGACAAGCATGGGGCATATTATGGAAAACATATTTAGCACATGCTAATACATTAGGCCCAATGACATCTCCAATACATAATGCATGATTCTTAATTAGCATATATTTCTATGAATAAATGCACATCATAAGTCCTTCCTCCTTAATATGATACTTTTAAATTATGTTACCAAAACTTGTAAAAATTTATTGTTCTTTTTCTTCCATCCTTCACCTTTGTAAAAAGTTTTATGAGGCATGCTCTTCTCAAACACCAACTGAAAAAATAAACCTCACATTGAAACATTTCCTTTGAAATACTAATGCTAATTTAAAATTAGGAAATTTTTTGGTGAATGGAGTGTGATTCTCATGAAAATCAACAAATATTGAAAAAAATAATGGCCTTCACTAACCTGATCATAGTAATTTTAGCACAAGCATTTGATTTCCACTCCAACATGTAAAAATATGCACTAACCATTAGTTTTCACATCCATAGTGTCAAGTATTGAACATTTTATCTTGACATCAACACCCATGTGATATAAAATACATTATGCATATCATAAAATGAAAAAATTGTGTACAACATAAATTACATACATAATTAGAAACATAATTTTTATATCACACAAAAGTAAACAAATATAATTTCAAAGTTTGACACTTACCTTCAATAATTTTTTTTCCTGAAAAATAGGTCCATTGAAATAAAATTGTTATGTGCATATCTCAACATAAAATTTCAATGTTATAGAAGCTAAATTCCCAAGAAAAAGAGGTACTTTTCTGTTCATTTTTTTTTTTAGTTTCTTTATAGATGAAATAATTTTCTGAATTTTTATGACACTTTTTTTTATGCTCTATGCATCATTTACCTCAACATTATATTTAGCTTCTTTAAAACTTACTTGAATGTCAATTACATTTTATTAGGTAAATAAATCATCCTTATCTATTTGACCACTAAACATTATCAATTTATGATGAACCATTTCATGATTATTTTCTTGAACATTTTCTACAAGCATTGCCAATGAAACTTCACAACCCAATGATTCAATGTAATACTTATTCAAGGCCCATAAAAAATCAATTACCCAAACATTCATTTTTATCTTGCCCATGGAAAATATGTTTTTTATTTTCATTATGTTATATATTTTTATATATAATAAGATCCTTATTTTTCCATTTTATTTTATTAATACATGTCTATAAAACTGACACTAAAATCCATGGTGCATGTGGTTGACTTTGCTCCAATTCAATTTCTTCAAAGAGATCACTTCAAAAGGTTGATTTCACACTGAAATATATTGAAAACACATCGACTTTGACCCCAACTAAAATGTTTGTCTTCAAATTTGAACTATTAATTCAAAAACATGGGCACTAAATCAATAAAAAAAAGATGCAAATCATTAAGTAAAAATTCATCTATTTATAATTTTTATCTATTTATAAAAAAATCCTTAATAATTTTCACTATTAGATAAGTAGAGGAAAAGTGTCTTCATCATGGTCAATTAAAAATTGATTGAATCATAGTTCTCCTTATGAATGCACATATTACTCAAGCCTTACCATAGGGAAATTTGTGATAATTGTAGCCTCCTCAATCTTATGCACCCTCAATTCCATCTAAATATGGGTGACCACTTTATTAGAAGAAAAATGGGTCATAACAAAAAGTGTGAATAAGTCTCAAGATTAACACCAAATTTGAGTTGATTATGTATCGATTAGAAATAAAATTCAAATGAGTCCAATTGCAATCAAAATGTAGCGTCGGTACTCGAGACATGATCAAAAGAAAAAACCTTGTTATTATACCTTTACATTAATCTATGTAACTAAATGATAGAAATTTTATGTGGATACAACTATCAAACTTAATCTTGTGCTAATGTAAGATATATGTGGTCCACATGGAAACATCCATTGTTTCATTTCATCACAGGGTCTATTTTTTTTTCCTTTATTTATTTTATATAGTTCTTATTAAACCATGACACATGGCACCTTTACATGGACCATCAAGCACATGAATAATAAATGGTTTAAAACTCTCAATCATTTTATTTTTATTATATTATGGATGCGCGGCCACATTATATTTTAACTTTATGTATTCACAAGTCCATAATCTTTCCTATTTATATCAATAATGACTAAATTACATAGGCTGACCTTTAAATTTTCCAACTCTATTTAGTGTATCACCCTTTTTTTGTACCTTTTAAGGATGTAACATTGTGTAATTTATTAGATCTATGACCCTTTGGCTTCTTCTCAAATTAACAACTTGTGTATCCACATGGGTTATGGAATTTTATATTTTGGTAATGATCGTGATCCCATCAAATTTAATCCATCAACCATAGAGTATCATGGCTATCCATGTGGTAACATTATTAGGTGCTTGGTGCTTGGTTCATGGGATAATGGTTTTTAAAAATGTTAAAATTAGTTTCATGTTTATTAACTGACATGTTTATAAGTGACATCATACAAAAATTCATTCAAAGTCATCTTGATCTATGTGTCATGTCAAAAATAAAAATGTAATATATGGAGGTATTCTATTGTCCATATAGTTACAAGATCTATAATATACTCCTTTTGATTTGCTATGTATTATGGTTTTACGATTTTAATGCAAGGTGCCATATGATGTTTTACATGCTCATATATTTAAGGACTCCATTTTGAATTGAATATTTCATTTTTAATTTCATAGATGTGTTAGATTTTGAATCCTTATTAACTATTTCTTGAGATCCATGCTTGTGACCAAAATTATCTAGGTCACCAATTTTTGGTGCTCTTGGTATTGAACCAAAGACCATATTGATATAATACTCTCCTAAAAGCCAAATATATTACAAATTATTGAACTCAAATCAAGCCACATGTGATATAAAAGAAACCCAAAAATTCGTTGTGGGCCTTCATGATCACCATTTAGAATGAGACACATGGAGTCATCTAAATGGATAAAAGCCACATAATCCATATAATTTATAGTTATAATAATGGATGAGAGGGATCCCATGGATTCATATATTTATATAAATTAATCTTTGTCAAGATCAAGTTTTACATTTGTAAAGGTTTAAATACAAACAAAAAATGGCCACCAAGGTAACCCTAACAACACATGGAGTCATCTAAATGGATAAAAGCCACATAATCCATAGAATTTATAGTTATAATAATGGATGAGAGGGATCCCATGGATTCCTATATTTATATAAACTAATATTTATCAAGATCAAGTTTTCCATTTTCAAAGGTTTAAATACAAACAAAAAGTGGCCACCAAGGTAACCCTAACACACAATCACCCTTAGTCTTAAGATTATAAAAGTGTGACTGGCCATGTAAATACTTAATGTAGTGATCTAAAGCTAAGGATATTAAAGTCAGAAAAAAGATGAAAATAATAAAGGTCCCAAATCTCATAGCAATAAGAAACTAGGACCTAAGGGTAAATTGGTCATGGACATACTTGATGTTTTAGAAAGGATAATCTTGATCTATTAAATTGAGTGCAAATGTAGATAGATCACAACACAAAAATATTTTACAATGTGAATGATATAAATATATTAAATGCGTATGAACTATTTATATAAAAACTAGACTAGAATAGGAATTTGTCTAAATAACAAGGTAAACTTTATCGCAATGACTTTAGAAAGTTTATCCAGGAGAGCATAAATATGAAATGAAAATCACAAGGAACCTTGTAGAGTGGCTATAACAGTCATTTGATTATGACTTTTCCTCATCAAAGATCCTAAAATTATAGGGACATTTTGGGCTCCAACAAATCCAAAAACTAAGTTTCCATCACAATTATTGTCATTTAATCATAAATAAAGGAAAAAGGTGTAAAAAAATTGGAGGAAATAATGGCCAATCATTTCCATCTAAATTTACACAATTCTACTATTTTTAGACACATAATTTTAGTACAAGACTATTTTAGATTAGATATTCTCTTAATTTTAGTACATGATCCACTTGCAAATATCTAGCCATTTTTAAAAACATTTCTACCCACACTAGATCCTATCTGACCTTGATCCATCTAAGTGCCCTTATCATCATGTTAAATTTGTCTATTTTAAATTTCAAGATCCATGTCATCCATTATCTAAAGAGTATTATATATATTCTTAAAAATCATTGCACTTGGCTCAAAATGGAGGAGTTGCTTATCCTATCCCATATCTTTTTTTGGGTCCATCTACCTTGCCTTGATTTCATGCATGTTTGATTTCACTTGTCACATTATTCCATGGTTGGCCTTTGTGTATAATGTCTTATATATACCTATCTACAAAAGATATTCCTTATTAATTTCCTAACAAGTACAAGATAGCCTCTTACATCCACTTGAATTGAATCATTTAGATGTACAATGCTCAAATCTATTACCACACATTTGAAGTAATATGAACATTAAATTTACAAAAAAATCTATGCCTTTTTCAAGTCATGTGTTATCATTAATGTGTACCAAAATATGGTTTAGGTTAATGTTTGTGTAATTTCATTGGATTTCCTATGAATAGAAGATGAAGCAATTTATTTCAATTACGCTTCACTCACATACAAAAGAGAAATACATTAACTTTAATTCTAAGTATGTGAGATATGTAGCTGCAACTCTTTATGGTGTAGCTTGAGTTAGCTAAATTTCACACTTTTTTGTTACAACATTTTAGAGTTATGTCAATGAAACAAATATATTCAATTCAGTGATTCATTACATAAATTTTATAGATCAATCACTCAACACAACTACCATTAATGAACACAAGTCTACCTAAAAAATTTAAAATTATAAAACTAATTGCAAAATCCAATTTTTTGTAGGTTATATATTTTGAAAGAACAAAGGTACACATTCACCCACTTATTGATTCCATCACATACAAATACTATATAGCACTAAATTTTCCTAGTGACAATTGATATTTATATTTCACACAAATTAGTATAGTCATTCATGAAGCCATATCTAGTATTAGAAATCAAGTATAGTCATCAGGTGTGTTAGTATTCATATCCCTCGGTCATTTAATTTCTTGTCATTTCTTGTTAGATTATTTATTATACTTTCAATTTCTATATTTTTCACGTTAGGGCTATAATTTACCATTTTATATTATATTACCAAAGATCCCTATTATGTGATTAATTTTACCATTTTATTGTCACATTATATCCTAGTGTTCACTTACAGGAAAAACATATTGTTGTAAATAATATTTCAATAATCTAACCTAGGGTTTCATAAACCCTTATCACCCCTAGAATTTGATTTATTATTTTTAGAGGTTGAATTCTGATTATCTCATTTTCCCTACCATAGTATTTTCATTTACCTTCCACATATATTGCTTATATTCACATGTGCTTCTCATATGTTTTTTAATTCTTTTGTTTTTTTAATGCTTACACCTTCTAATGTTTCCACTTAATGTTTTATTTCTAATTTTATATTTTATATCTATTTTTCACATATGCATACCTTTTTTTTCCTATTCCATTTGTTATTAATTATACATAGCTTCCTTCATATTTTTCATGTTTACATCTTATACCAGTTAGGAATCCTATATTATACATTCTATTAAGTAGAGTGATAGAATGAATTGTGATTCTTGTGATTTGATTTAACTTCATTCATATGCTATTCATTCTTCTTTGAAATAAGGAATTTCAATCATTATTGAAATTCAAACATAAGATATAAATTCATCATAAAATATAAAATCATATAACATGACTTAAAATAATGCAATCTTATACATGTACAAGTTTTCAAGAATACTAGATTACAAATTGAATTAGTGTAGACACTTTTGATTCAATAAACAAGTGCTTGCTCACAATATAATAGACGAAAAATATAAATATATTAAAAAAAAGATTATTTATTTAAAGCAATGATCAATTTTAGTATTACTTTATTTTTATTTGACCCATGCCAAATCATAACCATCCTTAGGGTAAGTGCACCAACTTGGGGGATGAAAAAGGGCCTACCCATGGATGTGATTTTTCTGAAATTTTAGAAATGTGAACTTCTCTAGATAATTAGAGATGACTACACTCAAATTTTGAAGATGGTATAAAAACATAAATTGTATAATTTCAAGTCTAGTTTCCAAAAAGCAATTTAAAAAAAAATAATTATTATGTATAAATAAGTCAAACATCAAAATTTTTAAGAGGACCTCTTGTACTTTTTTAAAAAATTTGAATTGTACCATTCCGTGTGGCCCACCATTTTTTTTAGCATAGTTAAATATTGTTAGAAACCCTTTGGTGAATATTTAGATAAGATATTCTACTGTGTTATGAATATATTTTTATATTATTTGGATTAATATTTTTTTATTAATTTTATAATTAAGTATATCTTGAAAACTGATAAAAAAATGGATAGTCAGTTTTTTGGCCCGCCTTAACCACCTCAAAAAAATGAAAATTGAATTTTTTTTAATGTGTGTAGAATTAGGCCAAATTTGTTAACATATAATTTGTTTTGTACTCAGATCAATGAAAAATAAATTAGATAAACATGAATAGGCATGTATGGGTGAGGCATAAAAAAGGTGTTGTTAGAATTAAATATAGTTTAAACCATTAAAATAGCCCTGAAAATATGAAAATATGAAATAGGACAATGTGATCATCATAACAGTAATAATTTTTATAATTTTGATTTTGAAATCCATAGCGTATTTGGTTGTTGAAGTTGAAATTTGTTGGTTTCTCCTAAAACTCTTGATCTCAGTTGTAGATGCATAGTCCCAAGCCTTTGGCTTAGAAATATAAGTTGTTTCTGAGCCTAAAAGCTTGGTTTGAAATTTAAATAATTCATACAGATTATATAATATGTACACACTATATAATGTAATAAATAACATGTACACGTTATATAATGTATATGCATTACTTTGACATATAATGAAATAAAAAAATTTCATGTTTGTGATAAGAGAAAGGTCCCATTAGTCATGCATACTTATAGGGGAAATGCCAAAATTTTGTGTTTATTATATGGAAAAGGTCCTGTTAGTATTAGATAGTGAACTAAGGTGCCATGACATCACATTAAACTTCAAAAAATTACCCTTTTCAATATGTCATCTTAACTACTTATAACTAAGGGTTCACAGTATAACACATTATACATTTGGTAATATAATTAATTTTATCATGAGAGGTTATAAAAGGCATTTTTTAAACCTATGATCAAAACTTAACCTATAAACTACCAATCATTGTGCATTAGAGTATCAATACTTGACTCTTACTTGTCGAGATGTGATTGGTTACTTTTAATTTATTAGAATAAATTTTTAACAAGTATTAGATATTATATGTTTATCTTCTAGTGAACTTTAATATTTATATACACCAATATGTTTCATCAAGAGAACACATGTTAACAAAAGCCTTGTTCAACAATTGAAACATTCACAGCTATTGCATTATTTCCCCTAGTATGGTAAGGATATAACTTACCACCTTACTTGCCTAAAATCCTATCTCACCCTTTTGTTATTTATTTGATATCTTTGACTAGACCCATTTATTTATAAATTTTAAACTAATTTATTTCAGTAGAAAACCCATTGAATTGGAATATGCAATATGCATAATATTGTGTATGTAGAAATAAGAATTGAGCCTTTGGTATAATAGTGCATGTTTTGTATATCTATTTCCATAATGCTATCTAATTGATCCCAATACCTATGAATCATGCCTTGGATTGTCCCAGAAACATTTCTAAAATGTTATAAATAAAGACACCTTAATTTTCTACATGGTCACTTAGTGCATCTAATTTAATAGGTCTATTTTGATGTCCTAATTGAAAGTATAAAAAGAGTATTCTATTGTTACAATTATTCACTTGATTCCCCTAATTTATTAAAATACATTATTCAAATTTTACTTAAAATTAATATCTCTTGTGAAAATATGATTAATCCTCCATTCTGTGCACCTCCTTCATCTACCCCTCCATCACGCATGGGACAACCATCAACCACTCCATCCATTCCCATATCATCTAAAGAGTGTGTATTTGACATGGGACTAGTCTTATCCACACCATGGATGCAAAAATTATAAGATAAAAAATAATCAAGATAACACTTGGTACTTATCAATACTATAGAGTTATATAACTTACTATGTAATTGGGATGGTAAGATATGAAATTGAGATGATGAGTACAATGTATGTATATATTTTTCTTAAATATTTTAGTCAAATTAGCTATGCATTTTATTTTTAATAAGATATGGTTTTGAGCTCAATAAACTTGAAATGGTCACATGTATCCATTAGTGATGATGTGGTTTTAAGATGTCATGCCTATAGTGATGAATGTATAGCTTATAAAATATCTAAATGCACTAGGTAATTTTTTTGAAAACACTAAGGGATGGTGTAGACTTAGCATTAACCAAGTATGACATATGTATAAGTTACCCCAACTCAAACTCTATTGAACTTATTCAAGATACATTAAACCTATGACAATGTCCCCTAAATTTGAGACCTACTTCTCCTCAAGGATAATGTTGAGTAGAGAGACCAATAATTTTTCTTGTGGATGATGAACTACTCACCTCATATATATGGTTGATTAGAATTGAATACCAATGTGCACTACCTCATCGAAGGTTTATATATATATATATATATATATATATATATACATATATATATATATATATATGTATATATATATATATATGTATATATATATATATATATATACATATATATATATACATATATATATATACATATATATATATATATACATATGTATATATATACATATATATATATATATATATGTATATATATATACATATGTATATATATATATATATGTATATATATATATATGTATATATATATATATATATACATATATATACATATATATATATATATACATATATATACATATATATATATATATATGTATATATATATATGTATATATGTATATATATATATATATATATATACATAATATATATATATATATATATATATATATATATATATATATATACACACACATATATATATATATATATATATATATATATATATATATAGTTCATATTTAATTGTAATGAGCTTAAAACTTATGATGTGGTCTACAAGAAAGTAGTACATGTCTCACAATTCTTACTCTGACTTAGGCTTTGAGGCTTAGGCTTGTCCATTATTTAATTATGTTCTCTCCTACATGTAGGACTTAATATGAATGTACTTTGGGATATATAGGTAATTCAAGGCAAAGGGATATAAATAATTTTAATAAATACATGTAGAAAACTGATAAGATTTATTGATTGCTCAATTTGGATGGGACCTTAAAGGGTTTTACATGACAATTTTCATATAGTAATGGCAAGTTAGAGGCTCACATCATGTGAATTATTTACTAGACATGAGTTGATTAGATCGATGTCAATATTTAAACATTATTGGCTTCTATGTATATATGATAAATTTTTCTATAAGACTTAGTTGGGTTGGTTGGCTCGGTGATGGAACATGTATAAGTATGAAATATGTGCAGATCTAACAACCTTAACACTTCTCTAGGTATACTAGAACTACACATATGGGAATATTTGATTACATTGGGCATCCTGAGGCTCTAATAAATATGATGCTTCTAGGAATAGAGATAATTAGATATCTAACACAAATATATGTGTGTACAAGATACACACATGTATGTATCTAATTGGATTAGGCCTCACAGGGATCTAGTAGAGCTCTATATTACTTCTATGACTTTGTTAGGTTGTGGAGCTAAAAGCTTCACTGATGCAGACATGGAGGAGGTTGCAGAAGAGTTGCAGAGTGTCACAGACACCGGCGTTGGTTAGGCCAACCGACGTCGGTAGGGGGAGACAGGAAGGCAATCGATGTCAGTCAAGAGTTGGCCGATGTCGGTGACCCCCAGGAAGATAGGGACTGACGTCGGTCATCTGTGTGGTTTGAGCTGTGAGTATATTACAGGTAGTTGGTTGATGAACCTAGTGTTTGCATGTTTAGAGCTAATTTTAGACTGAGAGCTGTGGATCTAATTATTGTAATTAGGTGTCTAATTATTGTTTGGATGAGATCTATATAATAGACTCATGGTTGTATTGTAAATGAGTCCTAGAGAGTAAGAGAGCAAATAAGCTCCTTCAGAGAGAAGAGAGCAATGGTGTGTTCCTCCTAGTGCCACAGTACCAAGTGTGGGTGCTAGATTAGAGAATCAGCAGGGTTCTTCATGTATGTATGATCTTGGTCATCAGGTGAGCATGGCCTTTATAGGAGATCTGCATGGGTAAGTAAGATCATTGATTTGTAGGGTATGTGTGTGCAAGGTCAAGGTTCACAGGTGTGCAGAACCAGGTTGATTTGTAGGTGTGCAAGATCAGATAGGACAGCAACACAATAGGGAGCAAAATTAGGCAGGATCTACTTGGAGTACGTGGAGTACTCGTGGAGTGCATGGAGCACTTGTGGTGTGCGTGGAGCACAGGTATAAGGTGAACACCAACTCTGTGTTTGAGTTGGGTGTTGGGACCTAAGGGAGAGAGCTTTGAGGGAAGATTTACTATTTATGCCCTAGAGGTGTGGGAGCCCTAGAGGTGTGTAAAGAAGAAGAACTGTGGCAGCCTTCTTTGTTGTATTTCCTTCTGAAAGAGTTTTAGTACAAGTTGTGTATTGTCTCTCATATCATGTGTTATTTCTGAATTCTAGTTACTTGTGTATTTTGGTTAATTTCTGCATATTAAGTTGTTTGGTAATCAATTGTGTGCTTTCGGTTATTTATCCCAACACGTGGTATCAGAGCTAAGGTTGAAGGGAGCAAGTTTTGTGTTTGGTTACAGGTCACTCTCAGGGGTTTTTGATCGAGTGGGAGTAGAGCAATGGCAAATTAAAGTAAGCTAAGAATGGAGGAGTTGAAAAGCACAGATGGTCACCAACGGTCATATGGAAATAAAGAGCAGGTAAAAAAATATTGTTGGTTGGTAGCAGATCAGCATGAAGGAATTGAAGATGCAGATGTTGCAGGTGTTGTTGTATAGGATGATTTGGGAAGTTTCTTAGATAAAGTTGAATCTTTGATAACAAATTATGTTGCCTCTTTCCATGTAGCCCCAGGGAGAGGAGTTGGTGAGCCTTGCCAAAGAATTAGCAAAGGGGAAGTGAAGCTGAAATCGTAGGCGACCAACACATGGGTGTTGAAGGAGGTCATGTAGGTCCCAAGTTTGGAGATATGGCTAATTTCTTTAGAAAAGTTGGGTGATGAGAGATGCAAAAGAACTCTCACAGTGGATGCACTTGAATTAGCTGGTGGTAAGAAAATAGGTACTCTTTATCTACTTGTTTATATTACTGATTCTTCTTTTGTTACGAAGACGTGGCTTCGTAGGCTTGGTCACATGAGCAGGAAGGAGATGCATGTTCTTAAGAGGAAGACTGATATATTTGACAGGCTTAAGAACTAGAAAGCCTTGGTGTTTATGGAGGAGATGGCAGACAGAGACCAGTGGATGGTGCTGGATACTTCTGAGCAGGGCAGTTTGACATGGGTTTTGATTCAAAGGAGCTCGCGGGGAAAAAGTCATCACTCAGAGGCGAACATAGGTACTAGCATCGATAGGAAAATTGGTGTTGGCAGTAGGTAAGACTGACATCGGTCACGAGGACTGACATCGGTAGCAGGAGGACATCGACGTCGGTAGGGTTGGTAGTCAGGACAGGTGCATGGAACCAACGTCGGTTGGATGCAGACTGTGTGGTGACCGAGGTCAATTACTGTAACAAATTTTTGGGTGGATAGCAAGCTTTCAAGGAGTCTTAAATTCCCATATGGAGGACTGAAGATGGTAAGTAAGCCTCAAATTTGTTGTTCCTCTTCTTTATACTTGTTGCTGACTGCAGAGCAGGAAGGATCCAGGAAACAGTGGGAGCATGGCATGGAGATATTGCAGAACCAAGCAGAGATTTAGTAGGGTTGCTAGCGGGAAGAAAGCACAGAGATGAATGGATACCTTAGTTGAAGAATAGAGAGAACGGATATGTGAGACGAAAGACCAAGACATATGGTCTTGAGGAAGCTGCAGGACAGTGGTACAGGTTTTGACAGGGGGATGACAAAGCATGACTTTAGTCAATGTCAGGGTAACTACTATGGTTTGTCTTACCAAGTGGATGATGATTGCAACATCATTCTGTTACTGTATGTGGATGGTATGTTTGCTAGCAGGTTTGTACATACAGAGTTTTGCTGAGCTAAGGGTAAGATTAGTTCAATGGTTTGCTATGAAGAATTTGGAGCAGTGAAATTCTTTGGCATGGGGGACATGGGAGATCACAGGTTGATTTTGTCTTCAGTGGGAGCTGATGTGAATTAGGTGTTTATGATGTCCATTACGCAGGATACAGAATCAGATCACACTAAGGGCTGGACAGTTAAGTGTCTGAAATCACATGAGGTCTGGTATAGGCCTGAGTTTGCCCAAGCATTGGGTGTTGTTAGAGAGTTAGGAGCCAATTCTGAGAAGTGGGTTCTCAGGTATTTGAGAGGAACCAGCAGTAGGGATTCATGCTATTCAGGGTCAGGACTTCACTACATGGATTTCTAGATGCAAATGCGACAGGGTACTCGGATGACAGGAGGTACATCACAGGTTGTGTGGTGGGTTGTCTTCAAGATTGAGCTTGAAGAGGGATACAAGCCAGGAAATAGATTAGACAGGGTACAGGTATAGGTACAGTGCATCTATTTATATCCAAGTGGGAGATTGTTAGGTTGTGGAGCTAAAATATTCACTGATGCAGACATGGAGGAGGTTGTAGAAGAGTTGCGGAGTGTCACAGACACCAGCGTTGATCAGGCCAACCAACGTCGACAGGAGGAGACAGGAAGGCAATCGACATCGATCAAGAGTCGATTGGCGTCGATGACCCCCAGGTAGACAGGGACCGATGTCGGTCATCTGTGTGGTTTGAGCTGCGAGTATATTACAGGCAGTTGGTTGACGAACCTAGTGTTTGCATGTTTAGAGCTAATTTTAGATTGAGAGCTGCGGATCTAATTTATTGTAATTAGGTGTCTAATTATTGTTTGTATGAGATCTATATAATAGACTCATGGTTGTATTGTAAATGAGTGCTAGAGAGTAAGAGAGAAAATAAGCTCCTTCAGAGAGAAGAGAGCAATGGTCTGTTCCTCCTAGTGCCACAGTACCAAGTGTGGGTGTTGGATTGGAGAATCAGCAAGATTCTTCACGTATGTATGATCTTGGTCATCAGGTGAGCATGGCCTTTATTGGAGATCTACATGGGTAAGTAAGATCATTGATTTGCAGGGTATGTGTTTGCAAGGTCAAGGTTCACAGGTGTGCAGAACTAGGTTGATTTGCAAGTGTGCAAGATTAGATAGGACAACAACACAACAGGGAGCAGAATCAGGCAGGATCTACTTGGAGTACGTGGAGTACTTGTGGAGTGCGTGGAGCACTTGTGGTGTGCATGGAGCACAGGTATAAGGTGAACACCAACTCTGTGTTTGAGTTGGGTGTTGGGACCTAAGGGAGAGAGCTTTGAGGGAAGATTTACTGTTTATGCCCTAGAGGTGTGGGAGCCCTAAAGGTGTGTAAGGAAGAAGAACTGTGGCAGCCTTCTTTGTTGTATTTCCTTCTGAAAGAGTTTTAATACAAGTTGTGTATTGTCTCTCATATCACGTGTTATTTTTGAATTCTAGTTATTTGTGTATTCTGGTTAATTTCCACATATTAAGTTGCTTGGTAATCAATTGTGTGCTTTCAGTTATTTATCCCAACACGACTTGACACCTATAACAATGTTGATACTTTTGGGCATGTATGAGGTACATGTGGTGATATATAATTATATTTAGCCTCTCAAAGCATTATCAACTCTAAAACTTCCAAGACTTAATGTATCTCTGATAGCTTTAACAATTTCTTTTGTATGAGGTACACATGTGGCACAACAATGTTCAATTATAGGGGAAATTGAATCAAGGAGGAATGGGAGGCCAATTTGAAACCCTTCTTCACATACCTATAAGATCATGATATATGATTTGGGACAAAATTAAGTATGATTCTATCTATCATGAATTGAACTAATTAGTCAATTCATTCAATTAGGGATGTGATTTGGGAAAACTTAAGCCTCGAAACCATTTTTATGGCCTAATCAATTGTATAATCTAGATACAACATGTATGACTTAACTTATCCTAATCTAATTAGAAATGTAAATTTTAATGCAAATGTGGCCAATTTCAACCTATTAAACCTAAATTTGAGTCTATGATGTGATTGAAAGGGATAAATTAGGTCACGTTTCTTTACATATTGATCATAAGCCCTAATTTTATCACTTAAACATGTACGATTCCCCTAAACCCTAATATCATGACATATACACATGTACAAACCCATTACATTAAACCCCTAACCCTAAGTCCTAATTTTATAACAAACACAACCCCTAAGTTCCTTGATTTCATCACAAATGCATAAATTCATTCCCTAATTACTTTTCTCTAGGATGAGAAAAACACTCTCTATGATAGATAAATGTGTTGAGGGCTAGAAGATTATTGTAAAACACTCCTCGATCATTTACTTTGACTTATATGATGATCTTATGTGTTTTGAGGAGTCAAAACTTTCACTAAGATATGTAGGACCCTTCAAGGCACCAAAAGTGGTCAGTCCTATACTATATAGGCATGTTTTGATGATTCTAGACTTTTGGGTGGTCATGACATAATCGGTTAGAGTAAGTAATACTTATAATCATGTTTGAATAGTTAGAGATATCATTGAGTAGGGTCTTATAAGATGAATGCCTAGTGAATAAATCAACATGGAGGAGCTATGGTGAGTTCTACAAGTAATTGCCCATTTATTTTATTTGCTAATAAATGTTTTTATTTGAGAAATCATCTTTGAATAATAGTTATCTAGGATGATGACAAGCTTTAGGGGGAAGTATGCCACATCCTGATTCCTTGCTAAGCTAACTATTTGACTATTTATGGATGATTATGGTAGGTACACATGATATTAACTATATTTTTTATTAATCTTGAGATTATGTTATTTCAAGATATTAATATGTTTCTTAATTAGGTTATAATTCGTGATTATTTAGTATGAGTTGGTTTATGTATATGATTTAATTTTTAGTCATATTATTTAAATTTTATAGTTACATATTGTTGATTATGATTATTATGTGATATAGCCTAACTACATGTGTGTTATGAGGTGGATGCAGGACAATTCTTTCCTTGAATGTGATAGAGGGAGAGCATCATCAAAGAGGGTGGTGTAGATGGAGACATCACTAGTTGACATAGCAATATTGAAACCTTGAACACACCATGATAATTAGTAATATTATAACAAATTTGAAAATAATTATTTAAATTGCTTATTTCTATGGTTTTTAAAGTATGTATGATATAGGAATAAGAGCCTCTTTTGTGGTTTGCCTAATAAGTCATTATTATTTTAGAGGCAAAGTAAAATTTAAATTTGGATTATTATTTATTATTTTTCTTTTAAATTGACAAAATATTAAATAAAATGGCTACATATGAAAATATAAGTTTATAATTAAAATAAAAGGGAATTATTTTACTTTAAAAACATTAAAAATAGGATAAATAAAGGAGAAAAAAGAAAAAAATTAAAATGGCTTAAAATTAACAAAAAACAATAAAACAAAAACAAAAAAAAATATGGAAGAGGAAATTTGTATCTTTTGATATATTTAGGAAATGACATGGAAGATTATAATAACTTAAGCATTGGAAAGGAGAGAAGGAGGACTGAAGTTTAGAAAGAAGAGGCACAGAGGACTAGCTAGCAAATTTAATGGTAAGGGGTGTACTTAAAATTCATTATTTATGGAATCATGAAAATGAATATTAACATAAAAATTATTATAAAATTAGTTTGGTGAAATAAATTGTAGGGAATACCATCCAAATTAGTAAATTCCAAATCCTTTTAGAAAGCTATGTGTAATTATTCATTAAGAATATTTTGAGCTTATAACCAACAAACAATTAGCAAATATATACCTAACTTTTTTTAGTTTGAACCCATTACATGTACAAACAAGATACTATAGATTACTCTAGAATCTGTAAAATGAAACTATTAAATTATATTAGAATGGATCATTTTTATTCTAAATTTGTTAACCCTAGAGTCAAGACAATTACCAAAATTTGTAGATTACCCATTATTAGGTCAAATTAAGTGTAATAATACAAGTTTTTGTTAAAGTATAGAGCCAAATAATAACTTTATGTTAATAGACATAGAAAAAATGGTTAACTAGATACAAATTTAATGGATATATAATATTTTAATTTCTAAGATTCTATTATTTATTACCTTGATTGATGGGGTTAAAGTTATGTAATGATGTTAATAGATGGAAAGGAATTTCTAAGATTCTAGTTACATGTTTTTGAATCTATAAATGAGTCGAGCCATTAAAATGCTAGTTATTCTAATTTAGGCACCATGTTGAACTGAATAATTCTAGTCAGTCATTTTTTTTGGTAGAAAATGCATCTATCATTATTAATGATATTAAATAACTACAATCTATTTAATATGTGTCAGACATTGAACTTGCTAAAGTTTATAAATTTTATGAAGGTGTTAAACTTATATAGTTTTGTGTTAAACTTTAATAGGAATTGAGTTAATTTTTAAAAAATGACATAAATATATAAGCATCAACTTATATTAAACAACTAAAATCTACTGAACTTATTTTTATCAAAAACTACATCCAGTGATAAGTGCACTAAACTTCTAGAATTTGCATGTTATTTAAAAATGATAATTTTGTAATAGGCAGAACTGAACTAATCTAGACTACCAAATAAGAATAATTTTGTATATTATGACATATAGGCACAAATGAACTGATCTAGACTAACAAATAAGAATAGTTTTATATATTATAGCATGGCATCAATTTTAATTTATTTAATATTCACCTTCTTCATTGCCTTCACATAATCCTTGTTATCACCATGTCCATGGTTTGAACATCCTGAATCTACCTCTTTATCTAACAACATTAATGTTGTTGCCATATCAAATTATTTTTTTTTCTTTAAACTTAGCCCAAGAACAACACTACCACCATTATTTTTTATCTCACACATTTCAATTCAAGTGGAACTACATTACATTTCAATCAAAGATTTCAATGGACTAGAAAGCCCCTCTGCATTTTTAGCATACTAAAAATATGCTAAAAATGATTTCACACACACACACACACACACACACACACACACACACACACACACACACACACACACACACACACACACACACACACACACTATGGTCATATTTATTTATTCAAAATTTGTAATTAAACTTGATCGATATATTTAAGGATGATCAATGCTAAGTATGACATCATGTATTTATAAGTCAATCATTTTATGGTTTATAATTTCTATTACCCTCCATATTCTTTATTTAGTAAGGGTAGGTATACCTCATATATCTTTTTACAGAATTTACGTGGTCCCAAATTACCTACAGAAGTAAAACTAACAGATGAGGGATGAATGAACATTTATTTTATCACTAATTTAGGATAACATAATTTAACTTGGGTTCATTTAATACCTTTGTCTAAATTATTTATACATGTAATGATATTATTTCCATGGTTATAATAATCCATAGATTATGCACCTACATATGATCAAGAAAGTGGAAGATTAGGGTTTTTGATTTAGAGATCAAATTGACCATCAATGTAGTATATCATCAATTTTTTATGGAAAACATATATTATACATATAATTAATCGACCGTATAAAATTATAGTTTCCTTGATGAGTAGCGAATTGTTGAGTTATGTTCATACTAGGTATAATTTAGTTGAGAGTTATCTAACCCTCTGGAAAGGCCATGAATATTAGTTAAAAATTGAATACTTGTGAATGAAATCAAGTACATTTTGAGAATATCTGGGAGGAAATCCTATTTAGAAAAGGACCAAAATTATACAAAAGTATTGATTTAATGAACCTATTATCCTAAAGAAAACATTCATAAATTTTGTGATCTTAAAAACTTATAAAGATTTTTGAATCATATCGAGTTCTTGTTTAGGAAGTATAAATGAGTTTCTGGTATTTTCATACTTTTGATTATTTTCATATGGTGTAAATAAAAGTACCACTCATATTTATTGATTATACTTATAAATGAATAAATGGTCTTAAAATGTTCATATAACCAAGATTATAATTATGAAATAGTCTCCCAGTGGAGTAATTAATAATTGAACTATGTTCATGTAAAATTTAGCTTGTTTGTAAGTTATTTGACTCTTTAGAGAGGTTAATCAATTACTAGTTTAAATGAAATCACCATTGAACACCTGTGTTATGAGGGTTTTTAATTTGAGCAAGAATTTCAAATGTGCATAACATATATTGGTGTATCGTGATGCATGATTATAAGTTATATTTCTTTAAATGATAAAGTATACAACTTAAGTGAGGGTATACTTAGGTGGTAAATCCTATATTTCCATGATCATTATTTTATATGTGGGTCACATGGTTCTTGAAATAGTATGTTTGGAGTACATGTTGTTGGGAACCTATGATAGTATGGGATATCATAGGGTACTACAATGGAAAATTATATTATACTTGGGTGGTACTTACTATAGTGATTATACCCAAACTCAACTTTATATCTATAATTTTTATTGTAGACCTATTAGATATTGCTATGGATAGTGTGTATTATTACAGTTGGAAAGACTTGTATATGTGTGCATGAAAAAATGAGAGTTTAGTGAATATTCTATTGGTATGTTATTATATTTCATGGGATGATGACTTAATTTATTATATATATAGTTACTTGTGTAACATTTATGTTTCCATGTAGTTGAGACTACTTCATGTGTTTGATTGTGGAAATATGGTAGTTAAGTCTTAAAACACTAGACTATGGTAGTATGGGATGCCATAGGGTGTAGATAACTAGAAACCTATTATATTATTGAATTATATAGTTAAATTGTATGTTTACCTAGGTGTTATTTTGTAATGATTATTTTTAGTATGGGATAGAATATAATGGAATATTCATGCATATGTTAGATATACTTAAGGTATGCAATTATTAATCATATTTATAGCATGTTTTGTGATGCATTCTCTATTAGGATGTAGGTTTATGAATCTTTTTTTTGAATTACATTTGACCAATCTGTATTACTAACATAGAGTAAGGAATGAGACATACTTCACTAGCTTACTAGAATTGTAATGTTAGATGAAGGTAGTGTTATCAAGTCATGTGTATGGAATTTATTGATCTACATCATTATCATTTATCATTTTTAAATCTTTAGATAAAATTATGTTTAGTGAGAAAATATAATTTCATGAGTATTGCTCACATATTAGTGTGATATCTTACAATAGAATGGATTTCTATGATACACTTCATGTTTAGTTTATAATCATACATCACACAGGTACTTGATATTATTTTTAGATTCATGTTGTCGCTATCTACTCATCTATGAAGGGAGGGACATTAATTGATTAGATTAGTGTAGGGTATCATTGGTTTGTGGTTGGTGTGGTAAAATACTCAGATGATGATCTCTCTCCCAATAGTAGTACTACTATTGAGATGACACTTAAGATTGCCATAAATACTTGAGAGTTTGGGGAACTCATGCTCTAGGGAGCCAAAGTATGAAAATTATGTACTCTATATGGGATTGAATACTATTACTAAGTATTATCATGAAGAATTATAATTACTTATTATTGTATATTGGAAGTGAATATTGCAGAGTGTCATCAGTCATGGCTGAGTTGCTATATTTTTCTATATTCATTTTATGTAACATCTTCATGACATTAGATATATGTGATGAAATGTGTGTACTTACTATTATCATATATATATATATATATATATATATATATATATATATATATATATATATATATATATATATATATATATATATATATATATATATATATATATATATATATATATAATCAGGTGCAATCTATTTATGATATACATGTTTAATAGAAAAACATGTAATTCTATGTCTAACACACCAGGGTTATTACAAGATGCATTTTTGTTCAGTTTGATTTAAACAAAAATAAATAAATCGAACCTTATATATATATATATATATATATATATATATATATATATATAAAATCAGGTGCAATCTATTTATGATATACATGTTTAATAGAAAAACATGTAATTCTATGTCTAACACACCAGGGTTATTACAAGATGCATTTTTGTTCAGTTTGATTTAAACAAAAATAAATAAATCGAACCTTATATATATATATATATATATATATATATACATATATATATATATATATATATATATATATATATATATATATATACATATATATATATATATATATATATATATATATATATATACATATATATATATATATATACATATATATATATATATATACATATATATATATATATATAATTTGATGCAATCTATTTATGGTATATATGTTTAATAAAAAAACATGTAATTTTATGTCTAACACACCAGGGTTATTACAAAATGTATTTTTATTCAATTTGATTTAAACAAAAATAAATAAATTGAACCTTCATGATAACTACTACTAAATAATAAAATTATGTATTATGGTTTATGAGAATGATTTAATGCAACAACTATAGTCTTGGAATAAATTTTTTTAATAAAAATATAAAAATAGAGATATAAGTTAAATAAATTTATATTTTATTTTTGTGTATTTCTATCATACTCCATCATATTAGAATCAGAGCTTCTACACTACATACTATTAGTGACATGTTTACTAAATTTATTCTTGTTAATGGAAGTGCAATTAATTTTTACAACTTTTCATCACTAAATTTTTGGATGAACAAATACCCTTCAGCTTAAAATTAAGGCCAACCCTTCAAATTTAAATGTTGCATAGATATTTATGATGATGGATATATATAATAGCATGGACATCCTATGAAGGTGAATGGGCCCATATACTATGATTTCATGTGCCAGATCATCGCACATCATTCACTACCTTTACTTGTGGCTTAAAAATTTATTTTTGGTGAGGAATTACATTTACAATTTAATTAATCTAAGATCTCCATCATAAATGTATTTTCCATCGCCACATTTCCCATTTGACATTGTTGCCTATATAAATATACCATACATGGACATAATCAAAATTCTTCCTACCATTGCCTTGTTACCATGTATCATTTCATATAGTTGTGGTGTTGTTTTTTATTTGTGTACATTCTATTTGTAAGTTATAAGTGCTTCAATTAAGGGTGCATGACTATAGTCAACATGACCTCCATTCATTCCTCCTAGGAAATACGTATCTTGATACCGTATTTATAAGGGTGAAACCACATATGTAGAAGCCTTTAAATTTCTGCCTTTAAAAAAGTGTTGCATGTTTATATTTTTCAATAGATTCTATTCATTAAAGAGGTAAATCCTTATTGTGATGGTGTTTTGTATAGGTGAAATCAGATTCAAAGAAGACTTACAAGTTAAATTATCTCCTTTTCAATAGTTAACCCCAAATTGTGATTTACCCATTAAACTCTCCTCTTCATAGTGGTTATTTTCAAAATTGCAAGATTTTCAAATTTTAAGCATGGGTTTGTTAGGTATATTTCACTACAAGGGTTTTTGTAAGAGACATTTAACTACACTATAAGGGACATTTGACTTTTACAAATATGAATTGTTATGGGTACCTTTATATATTGGCATAAAAATCCCAAAAACCATTTGATGTTATTCTATTTAGAATATAGTATTTCCAAAAATACATGTAGATCGGTAGTCTTAGTATTCCATTATCATAAATTTAATACATTCTTTACACAACCTAAAGGGTTAGGTCACTATTAATTATAATTTATTTTATATTTTTCCCACAAACACCCACACACATTAGATTGTCCATGTAAAAGACAAGGGACCCATTAATACCTGTGTTAAAACACCTCTTCATCACCAAAGAAAATAACCATCAAATTAAATACACACATATACCACTCATTAATGTCTATTATTTGTGCACATTCTATGTGTAATTTATAAGTTCTTCAAAAGTAGAGGTGTATGAGCACAGTAAACATAACCTCTATCCATTACTCCAAGGAAATCCATGTCTTGATACCCTATTCACAAAGGTGAAATCAGATATGTAGAGGACTTTAAATTTTGGCCTTAATATAAGTGATGCATGTTTTTATTTTTCAATAGATTATATTGATTAAAGAGGTAAATCCTTATCATGGTGGTGTTTTGTAGAGTTGAAAGTAGATTTGAAGAAGCCTTGCATGTGAATTTATCACCTTTTTAATAATTAACTGCAAATCATGACTTACACATTAAACTCTCCTATATGTAATTCCTAGTGGTTATGGTCAAAACTACAAGATTTTCAATTTTTAATCATGGTATTTTATTTTGTTTTATTGGACTATAAGGGTTTTTGTAAGAGACATTTAACTGCAATATAAGGGACATTTGACTTGTACAAACCTGAATTGCTATGGGTACCTTTATATATTGTCATAAATATCCCATAAACCATTTCATGTCATTCCATTTAGAATGTAGTATTTTCAAAAATGTTTAGAGTGGTAGCCTTAGTAGTCCATTATCACAAATTTAATGCATTCTTTACACAATCTACGAGGTTAGGTCACTATTAATTTTAATTTAATTTAACTTTTTCTATGAACACTTACATTATATTGTTAATTTTAATTTAATTAATTTTTTCCATGAACACCCACACACATTATATAGTCTATGGAAAAGATAAGGGGCCCATTAATTCCTGTGCCAAAGCATCTGTTCATCACCAAAGAAAACAACCATCAAATTAAATACACACATGAACTACAATGTGAACAAATATACACATTACTTATGTGTGTATATTTATATTTAGATTTGTGGGGCACTTTTCATCACTAAGTTAGTGAACCATCGAATTAAATATACATAGACCACAATTTGTAAAAATATACACATAGACCATAATTTGTAGAATATTCATGATGGCATTATCATGATAGAGGGGTAAGAAGAGTAAATCTAAGTAAATGATAATATATTATGCAAGTTATTGAATCAATCTAATGTATTATATATATAAAAAGGGAACATGTATAGGCAAGTCAAACTGATTGCCTATTATCTAATATTGGGTACTTTTTTGTAGTTAATATAGGATGGTAATGTTTCCTATCTGTTAATTATTCTAAGATTATAATAAATATATTAAAACAATTATAATATATAAATTCCTAAGTTAGCTTAATAAGTTACAATTATAAATATTACACCAAAAACTATTCTATGTGTTCCTGGTGTTAAGAGGATGGACTAAATATAGGGTGCGATGGAAGAGAAAAACATTTGGAGTGGATAAAATGAAGTTGGATTTTATTATTTTGTATTTGAATTCAAAAAACATATAATGTTATTAATGTTTTGGTCCTAAAATATTTATTTTCTTCAAATACTTTTATAAAATAAAGGAACAAATATTATTAATTTTATCTTAGTGACAAGGATAGAGGGGTATCCATTCCACCCAAATACTTCAAACATAAATAAAACATCATTTATTTTAGACATCACTTAGGATTTGTATCTTTGTGGATGACATTATATCATACTTTACCATTATCTATACCAATTAGACTACAATCCATTAAATATGTTTATCAAGATATGCTTATAATCTTAGAACATGTACCAATGTTCAATAATTCTAAAAAAATCAAGTCAAGCTCATACTTGTAAAATATTATCATATATAATGTCTAACAATTAGATATCGAAGTAGTCAACAAATCAACTATGATGTTTTCAACTCTTAGCAAGATGTAATCTATTAAAGGCAACAAATTACTCAATATAATTTCTTGATGAATCCTTATAAATCTTGAGTTTCTGAAAGGTTTCAAGATATAACATGAATGACTACATTTGAATAATCTAATTTGTTGGAATAATGTTAAAGGACTTGTTTGAAATTAATAGTATGCTTAAAAAAGAGGCAAGTATGTGTATATACCTAGAAATATAAGTAATAAGCATGCATATTGTACTTGAGTGGTAAATATAATTATTTATATTTTATTTAGTATTAAGTTATGAATGAATTGTGTTATATTTGAGTCATGTATGCATGTTAGCACTCTTACAATTACTTTATAATCACACATAAGAATTGGTTAGTGTGTTAGGTATTAGCAATTTATCTCATTTTAATATTGATGAATTTTATGTTAATTTTTTTAATATAAAATATATTTTTCCACTATTAATATTAATATTGAATATTTTAGTTTTACTAATTTTTTTATAAGGTTATATGTTGTGTTCATTTATTCTAATATTATTAAATAGTGATAAAATATATTACAAGTTAAATAATAAAATTATTTTATGAAAAAAATATAGACACAAAATTATATAAGAATATCATGAAGAATCCATAACCTTCACTTTGATACAAGGTCTCTAAATTAAAATAGATAATAAAATACATTTATAAATCATTATTTCCCTTTTCTTATTTTTTAAATGTTATATTTAAATAATTGTTTGTTAATAATTTTATTAAATTATTAAAATAAAAATTATTAATTTATAATTTAAAACTAAAAAACATCTCTATTTAAAAATAAGTAAATTAAAATTAAAATATAATATTATATATACACATACACTCATGGACACCTACGTACAACCAAAAGTGAAATAGCTTGTATCCTAATAGATATTTTTCTTTATATAATATGAACTTGTTTGACATTATATATCTTTAAATAAAAGTTTCTGCGTATTTAAACATATACATTATTTTTAGTATTTATGGTTTTTGTACTTGTAAAATCTTTAGCTTAGTTTTTCAAGCTCTACAAGAGGAAGATTATGAAACCACATAAGCTTAACTAGTAAACTCATGCATATTAGTTGAGTAGTTTAAGAAAAAAGACAAAAATAAAAATTTAAAGGATCTCAACATGCAAATAAGGGAATATGTGAGGAAAACAAAGACAATCTCTTCAATACTTTTGAAATTATTCAAGAATTTGGATAACTATTGTCTCCATGGAGATGGAAATGCCTTCCTTAGTGAAGGATTCTTAAATATTGTATGCCATATGCTATCTTTGATACTAGTGAAATCCTTGGACATTTTTTACGTCAGCAGTTGTAACCCTTTTTGCAAGTGAGAACACCCACAGTTGCAATGATGGAGCCCACAAGTATAGAAGGTCTTACCCCCATACTTGATGCTCTTGCATATTTAGAAGATGTTTCAACTCTTGATAGAGTGAAGAATGCCCCATTCAACATTAGGTCCCCCTGTGACCTCCAATTCCAATTCCTCCATACAATGTCTGGTGTATGTTCCTGCTTTGTCACCTGGACATTATCCATATTGAAACTATTTTACATCCATTAAAATATATGAATTTTATGTGTGTTATAAGATTTATACCTCCTTGTTGAATGGATTGTTAGGGGCAAGGAATAGATTGCCTTGACTGTTTATGGTGGGGTTTGCACTTCCCCTAATTACATACATTTCCCAGTGAGTGTAGTTATTGCTTACAACATGAAAGTATCCATGTCGGCACCTGCATATCAACATTTTTGTTTAGAAAACATGATTTTAATGCTTTTCACTATGAAAATAGGGTTAAATTCAGAGTTTATACCTAGGCATTCATTGAACAAGACCTTCTCCAAAGTGATTGAATGCAATGGTTACTTGCATATTAAAATCTTGAGTAAAGTCATCGCTGTGACCTAGGAGCATCACCTGCAATGTCACAAAGTAGCATTTTATAAGGAAGCTAATTGAAACAAAAAATAGTAACTCCAAAAAACTTTATATACTCACAAACTTTAAGAAAAAGAATTTATGATATATTGAATATACCATTAGTACCTTGTCATGGTGTGTAAAAATATTGTTCGAAATAGTGATAAAAGTTGACCCTCTGATGGCATCTATCAATAAATCTACATAGCTTGACAACGAGTAGTGAGCTACCTAAATTTTACTTCCTCAAAATATAGAAATCCCATCTCCATCACTCAGAGTTCTATGCCCATAATCGTTGGGGGAACTCCTCACATTCATATTTCATGTAGGTATACAGTCATGGATATGCACTCCATGAATGATGATATTGTTCACATATTGTATTGTAATGCAAGCCCCATTTTCTATGTGCATGTTGGCTCCTCTACCGTCAATATAAAAGTGATGCTGAAGTCTAATTCACTTAGTTCTATTTTTAGACTATTAGTGTAAATTTAGTTTGCATGAATAGTTTTTTGTGGAGCTAAATTTAGACAGTTAGTTAATTTTTAGTTAATATATTTTTTATAAAAAATAATGCCTTAGAAAGGCTAGAGTTAGTTTTATTTGTTATTACATGAAAATTATTATTTAGATAAATTTAAAATATTTTATTCAATAATTAGAAAAGCATGTTCACATGCAATTCTATTAATATATTGTAATTGATCTTTATTTTCAAGAAGAAGGAGAATGATTCCAAACTTTTGAAGAAGAAGTATTTTTTATTTTTGCAATTATTATATCTTTTGTATTATGAACATTGTATATATTTGGCTATGATTTAATTTTATTTAAAAAATTCTACATTTGGTATTAGAGTAGGTATTTTTATTTTGGGTTAAAGATTTGGTAGTTCGAATTTTGCCAAAAATTTATCATGTCAAATTCTAACTGCTTGCCCATTCCAGAATTTGATGGAAATGAGTATGAATATTGGTGTATCAAAATGATGACCTTTTTGATAGGAAAAGATTTGTGGGAGATTATTGAATTAAGTTATTCAGAGCCAATTGATTGGAATGCCCTCACAGCAAATGATAAAATAGATAAGAAGGAGGCTAAGAAGAAGAATGCTCAAGCCTTATTTCACATATAAATAGCTCTAGATAAGAGCCTATTTCCATGAATTACAGGAGAAAAGATAGCAGTGGATGCTTGGAAGACTCTAAAAGAAGCTTACCAAGGTAGTGATCAAGTCAAAGTTGTCAATATACAGACATTGAAGAGAGAATTTGAGAATTTAAAGATGCAAGAAGCTGAAAGTGTGAGTACCTATTGTGTCAAAGTAAAAGATGTGGTCAATAAGATGGCTACACTTGGTGAAATTGTGAATAATTAGGTTGTGATCAAAAAGGTGTTGAGGACTCTCACACCAAGGTGGAACCATGTTGCCATAATCATAGAAGAAAGCAATAATTTGTTACCCTTCAATTTGATCATCTAGTTGGATCTTTGATGTCTCATGAAGAAAGATTAAGAGATTCATTTGGAGAAAGTGATGAGAAATCTTTTTCCTCCAAATTACAAATCACAAAGAATGAAGATGCCAATAGTAGCATCAAAAGTAATAAAGGCCAAGGTAGAGGTCAAAATCATAATTACTCAAGAGAAAATAGAGGTAGATGTGGTTTTTGAGGAAGAGGTGGTTTCAGAGGAAGAGGTAGAGGCCAATTTGATAAAATAAATATCCAATGTTATCATTGTAATAGGTATGGCCACTTTAATTATGACTGTAGATTAAAAGAAGGTAATAATGGTAAAGGCATTCATTATTCTCAAGAAGGTGATCAGAATCCTCCAGATAATTTATTTTTATCTTATGACAAAGCTGAAAATATTTCTAAAGATGTTTGGTATTTAGATTTAGGATGTTCTAACCACATGTCAGGGAATGAATTTTTTTTTCTATAATGGATAAAATTTTTAAATCCAAGATCAAACTTGGTGATGACAAATCATTGGAGGTTGTTGCAAAAGGAGCTATGGAAGTCCATACAAAAGAAGGTATGAAGAGTGTTAAAGACATTTATTACACTCCAAATTTAAAGCATAATTTGTTGAGTGTTGGACAATTATGTGAGAAGAATTATAAAGTTGTATTTGAAAATCAACAATGTATAATTTATGATAAGAATCAAGGAAATAGGGTGGTAACAGTTGTGCCTATGACAAAGAATAGGATGTTTCCATAGAAGTTTGGTGAACATAACAAGAACCTTGTCAATATGGCATATGAGGATACAAGTTTGTTGTGGCATCTTAGGTATGGGTATTTAAATTTTCATATTTTGAAGATTCTAACATTAAAAGCATTAGTTTATGGTTTACCTAAGGTTAAAGAGCACAAGGAAGTTTGTGAAGGATGTGCTAAAGGAAAACATGCAAGAGATAAATTTCCAAAAAGCAATGCATGGAGGGCCCATTATCCACTCCATTTAGTTCATTCAGACATTTGTGGTCTTATGCAGACAAAGAGATTGGGTAAGTCAAAGGAGTTTTCATGGAATAAATTACACGTCTTTTGATGTGATAAATGGTTGACCACTTCAGCACCATAATCTCATCATGAATTAATGCAGATAAGTGTGACAAAATGCTCTGAGCTTTTGTACGTAAAAGTTGACATCTGAAACAAAAGGAGGTACAACCATTCTCAATGCATTAAGTAGTTTGTTTTTAACTCGTGTTCTTCATTTTGGAGGTGACAATATGCACCATCTTCCCTTTTGTGTTGAATTTTGGACTATTAAACACTCAATTCTCTACATGATATGACATCATTGTGTGAATAGATTCAAAATTCATGGAATATAACCTGAACATGCATAAAGGCATTTAGGTTCGGTATTTCTAAGATTTTCCACTGCATTGGTAGAAAAATATATATATATATATATATATATATATATATATATATATATATATATATATTGTTAGTTCAGCAAATAGGTTGGCCATACAAGACTTCAAAAATTATCAAAATGTGGTACGACTGAATACTAG
Organism: Torreya grandis; assembly: GCA_037957365.1. Classification (NCBI taxonomy): domain Eukaryota; kingdom Viridiplantae; phylum Streptophyta; class Pinopsida; order Cupressales; family Taxaceae; genus Torreya; species Torreya grandis. Next base: position 4,038,779 of record JARHVA010000450.1, read on the forward strand.
TTCAGATTGTGGACGCGCATCTATTAAATGTATGTAGCATTTTTAGTAGCAATTGCAATTGCTACATCACATCAAGAGTCAACGAGCAGTCATTATAAATGTCATTCATCTCCATTAATGTTGTACTATGTCGCACATGATAACATGCACTTATGCATTTTGTCAACTGGTGGGGATCAAGATTTTATATCTTTAGAGGCTGAATTTTCTATATAAGAAAACTCAATGCAATATTTTCATTATAGAATTAGAGTCTACCTTCAGCCAAAATGGCCATAAATCAAGTGTTACATGCATCGTTTGTTTTGTTTGTTATGTCTTTCTTCCACTTAGAAATGGTCAAGTCATGTGAATCTTTCAAAAACATCACAAACCAGGCAGTGGAACAAACTGGGCCTGGAAATGTTGTTAAACATCATGTTGAAAAGTGTAGAATTTTTACATAAAATTAAATTATAGCCAAATATATTCAATATTCATAATACAAAAGAGATAAGAGTTGCAAAAATAAAAAATACTTCTTCAAAAAATTGGAATCATTCTCCTTCTTCTTCTTGAAAATAAAGATCAATTACAATGTATTAATAGAATTGCATGTGAACATGCTTTTCTAATTATTGAATAAAATATTTTAAATTTATCTAAATAATAATTTGCATGTAATATCAACTAAAACTAGCTCTAGCCTTTCTAAGGCTTTATTTTTTTCTAAAAAATGTATTAACTAAAAATTAACTAACTGTCTAAATTTAGCTCCACAAAAAAATGTTCATCAAACTAAATTTACACTAATAGTCTAAAAATAGAATTGAGTGAACTACACTTCAACATCACTTTTCAACATACTCCCCCTTGATGTTGAGTAGGCTCACAATTTGATTTTTGAGTGTCAAAAATTGATCTATTGCAACTACTCTCGTGAAGATATCTATCAATTGTTCTTTAGTGTTGATGTATTTCAATTCTACTACTTTCATCTGCACTAAATCTCGAATAAAATGATGCTTTAAATAAAAATGTTTTGTTCTACTATGATGGTTAGATTCTTGGCCAATTTAATAGCACTAATATTATCACAAAAAATAACTGTGCGCTGAACTTTATTTTTTGATCTTTTGTCATAGGCACAACTGTTACCACCCTATTTCCTTGATTCTTATCATTAATTATACATTGTTGATTTTCAAATACAACTTTATAATTCTTCTCACATAATTTTTCAACACTCAACAAATAATGCTTTAAATTTAGAGTGTAATAAATGTCTTTAACACTCTTCATACCTTCTTTTGTATGGACTTCCATAGCTCCTTTTGCAGCAACCTCCAATGATTTGTCATCACCAAGTTTGATCTTGGATTTAAAACTTTTATCCATTATATTAAAAAAAATCATTCCCTGACATGTGGTTAGAACATCCTAAATCTAAATACCAAACATCTTTAGAAATATTTTCAGCTTTGTCATAAGATAAAAATAAATTATCTAGAGGATTCTGATCACCTTCTTGAGCATAATGAATGCTTTTACCATTATTACCTTCTTTTAATCTACATTCATAATTAAAGTGGCCATACCTGTTACAATGATAACACTGGATATTTCTTTTATCAAATTGGCCTCTACCTCTTCCTCTGAAACCACCTCTTCCTCGAAAACCACCTCTGCCTCTATTTCCACTTGAGTAATTATGAATTTGACCTCTACCTTGGCCTTTATTACTTTTGATGCTACTATTGGCATCTTCATTCTTTGTGATTTGTAATTTGGAGGAAAAAGCTTTCTCATCACTTTCTCCAAATGAATCTCTTAATCTTTCTTTATGAGACATCAAAGATCCTACTAGATTATCAAATTGAAGGGTAGACAAATTCTTGCTTTCTTCTATGATTATGGCAACATGGTTCCACCTTGGTGTGAGAGTCCTCAACACATTTTTGATCACAACCTCATTGTTCACAATTTCACCAAGTGTAGCCACCTTATTGACCACATCTTTTACTCTGACACAATAGGTACTCACACTTTTAGCTTCTTGCATCTTTAAATTCTCAAATTCTCTCTTCAATGTCTGTAACTTGACAACTTTGACTTGATCACTACCTTGGTAAGCTTCTTTTAGAGTCTTCCAAGCATCCACTGCTATCTTTTCTCCTGCAATTCATGGAAATAAGCTCTTATCTAGAGCTATTTATATATGAAATAAGGCTTGAGCATTCTTCTTCTTAGCCTCCTTCTTATCTATTTTATCATTTGATGTGAGGGCATTCGAATCAACTAGCTCTGCATAACTTGATTCAATAATCTCCCACAAATCTTTTCCTATCAAAAAAGTCATCATTTTGATACACCAATAATCATACTCATTTCCATCAAATTCTAGAATGGGCAAGCAGTTAGAATTTGACATGATAAATTTTTGGCAAAATTCCAACTACTAAATCTTTAACCCAAAAGAAAAATACCTTCTCTAATACCAATTGTAATTTTTTTAAAATAAAATTAAATCATAGCCAAATATATACAATATTCATAATACAGAAGAGATAAGAATTGCAAAAATAAAAAATACTTCTTCAAAAGTTTGGAATCATTCTCCTTCTTCTTCTTGAAAATAAATATCAATTACAATGTATTAATAGAATTGCATGTGAACATGCTTTTTTAATTATTAAATAAAATATTTTAAATTTATATAAATAATAATTTGCATGTAATAGAAACTAAAAATAACTCTAGACTTTATAAGACTTTATTTTTTCTAAAAAATATATTAACTAAAAATTAACTAACTGTCTAAATTTAGCTCCACAAAAAACTATTCATGCAAACTAAATTTACACTAATAGTCAAAAAATAGAACTGAGTGAATTGCACTTCAACATCACTTTTATATTTATAGTAGAGGAGCCAACATGCACATAGAAAATGGGGCTTGCATTATAATACAGTATGTGCACAATATCATCATTCATGGAGTGCATATCCACGACTGTATACCTGTAGGAAATATGAATGTGAGTTCTCCCAGCCATTATGGGCATATAACTCTGAGTGATGGAGATGGGATTTCTATATTTGGAGGAAGTGAAATTTGGGTAGATCACTACTCATTTTCAAGCTATGCAGATTGATTGATAAATGCCATCAAAGGGTCAACTGCCATCACTATTTCAAACAATATTTTTACACACCATGACAAGGTACTAATGGTATATTCGATCTGTCATAAATTCTTTTTCTTAAAGTCTGTGAGTATATAATGTTTTTTAGAGTTACTATTTTTTGTTTCATTTAGCTTCCTTATAAAATGCTACTTTGTGACATTGCAGGTGATGCTCCCAGGTCACAACAATGACTTTACTCAAGATGTTAATATGCAAGTAACCGTTGCATTCAATCACTTTGGAGAAGGTCTTGTTCAACAAATGCCCAAGTATAAACTCTAAATTTAACCATATTTTCATAGTGAAAAGCATTAAAATCATGTTTTCTAAACAATAATGTTGATATGTAGGTGCCAACATGGATACTTTCATGTTGTGAGCAATGACTACACTCACTGGGAAATGTATGCAATTGGGGGAAGTACAAACCCCACCATAAAAATTAAAGGCAATCTATTCCTTACCCCTAACAATCCATTCATTAAGGAGGTATAAATCTTATAACACACATAAAATTCATATATTTTAATGGATGTGAAATAGTTTCAATATGGATAATGTGCAGGTGACAAAGCGGGAAAATACACCAGACAATGTATGCAGGAAATGGAATTGGAGATCACAGGGGGACCTAATTTTGAATGGGGCATTCTTCACTCCATTAGGAGTTGAAACATCTTCTACGTATGCAAGAGAATCAAGTATGGGGGTAATACCTTCTACACTTGTGGGCTCCATCACTACAACTGCGGGTGTTCCCACTTGTAAAAAAGGTTCCAGTTGCTGACATAAAAAATGTCCAAGGATTTCACTAGTATCAAAGATAGCATATGGCATACAATATATAAACATCCTTCACTAAGAAAGGTATTTCCATCTCCATGGAGACAATAGTTATCCAAATTATTGAATAATTTCAAAACTATTGAAGAGAGTGTCTTTGTTTTCCTCGTAGATTCCCTTATTTGTATGTTGAGATCCTTTAAAGTATTATTTTTGTCTTTTTTCTTAAATTGCTTGACTAATATGCATGAGTTTACTAGTTAAGCTTACGTGGTTTCATAACTTTCCTCTTGTAGAGCTTGAAAAACTAAGCTAAAGATTTTACAAGTACACAAACCATAAATACTAAAAATAATAGATATGTTTAAATACGCAGAATCTTTTATTTAAATAAATATAAGGTCAAACAAGTTCATATTATATAAAGAAAAATATTTATTAGGATACAAGTTATTTCACTTTTGGTTGTACGTAGGTGTCCATAAGTGTATGTATATATATAATATTATATTTTAATTTTAATTTATTTATTTTTAAATATAGATGTTTTTTAGTTTTAAATTATAAATTTTTATTTTAATAATTTAATAAAATTATTAAAAATAATTATTTAAATATAACATTTAAAAAATAAGAAAAGAGAAATAATGATTTAGAAATGTATTTTATTATCTATTTTAATTTAGAGACCTTGTATCGAAGTGAAGGTTATGGATTCTTCGTGATATTGTTATATAATGTTGTGTCTATATATTTTTTTCATAAAATAATTTTATTATTTAACTTGTAATATATTTTATCACTATTTAATAATATTAGAAGAAATGAACATAACATATAACCTTATAAAAAATTTAGTAAAACTACAATATTCAATATTAAATTTAATAGTGGAAAAATATATTTTATATTAAAAAAATTAACATAAAGTTCATCAATATTAAAATGAGATAAATTGATAATACCTAACACACTAACCAATTCTTATGTGTGATTATAAAGTAATTGTAAGAGTGTTGACATGCATACATGACTCAAATATAACACAATTCATTCATAACTAAATACTAAATAAAATATAAATAATATAAATAATTATATTTGCCACTCAAGTACAATATGCATGGTTATTACTTATATTTCTAGGTATATACACATACTTGCCTCTTTTTTAAGCATACTATTAATTTCAGACCAATCCTTTAACATTATTCCAATAAATTAGATTATTCAAATGTAGTCAGTCATGTTATATCTTGAAACGTTTCAGAAACTCAAGATTTATAAGGATTCATCAATAAATTATATTGAGTAATTTGTTGCCTTTAATAGATTACATCTTGCTAAGAGTTGAAAACATCATAGTTGATTTGTTGACTACTTCGATATCTAATTTTTAGACATTATATATGATAGTCTTTTACAAGTACGAGATTGACTTGATATTTTTAGAATTCTTGAACATTGGCACATGTTCTAAGATTATAAGGATATCTTGATAAATATATTTAATGGATTGTAGTCTAATTGGTATAGATAATGGTAAAGTATGATATAATGTCATCCACAAAGATACAAATCCTAAGTGATGTTTAAAATAAATGATGTTTTATTTATGTTTGAAGTATTTGGGTGGAATGGATACCCCTCTATCCTTGTCACTAAGATAAAATTAATAATATTTGTTCCTTTATTTTATAAAAGTATTTGAAGAAAATAAATATTTTAGGACCAAACATTAATAACATTGTATGTTTTTTGAATTCAAATAAAAAAGAAGAAAATCCAACTTCATTTTATCCACTCCAAATGTTTTTCTCTTCCATTTCACCCTATATTTAGTCCATCCTCTTAACACCAGGAACACATAGACTAGTTTTTGGTGCAATATTTATAATTTTAACTTATTAAGCTAACTTTGGAATTTATATATTCTAGTTGTTTTAATATATTTATTATAATCTTAGAATAATTAACAGATAGGAAACATTACCATCCTATATTAACTACAAAAAAGTACACAATATTAGATAATAGTCAATCAGTTTGACTTGCCTATACATGTTCCCTTTTTATATATATAATACATTAGATTGATTCAATAACTTGCATAATATATTATCATTTACTTATATTTCCTCTTCTTACCCCTCTATCATGGTAATGCCATCATGAATATTCTACAAATTATGGTCTATGTGTATATTTTTACAAATTGTGGTCTATGTATATTTAATTCGATGGTTCGCTAACTTAGTGATGAAAAGTGCCCCAAAAATCTAAATATAAATATACACACATAAGTAATGTGTAGATTTGTTCACATTGTAGTACATGTGTGTATTTAATTTGATGGTTGTTTTCTTTGGTGATGAAGAGATGCTTTGAAATAGGCATTAATGGGTCCCTTATCTTTTCCATAGACTATATAATATGTGTGGGTGTTCATGGAAAAAATAAATTAAATTAAAATTAACAATATAATGTAAGTGTTCATAGAAAAAATTAAATTAAATTAAAATTAATAGTGACCTAACCTTGTAGATTGTGTAAAGAATGTATTAAAGTTGTGATAATGGACTACTAAGGCTACCACTCTAAACATTGTTGGAAATACTACATTCTAAATGGAATGACATGAAATGGTTTATGAGGATTTTATGACAATATATAAAGGTACCCATAGCAATTCAGGTTTGTACAAGTCAAATGTCCCTTATATTGCAGTTAAATGTCTCTTACAAAAACCCTTATAGTGCAATAAAACAAAATAAAATACCATGATTAAAAATTGAAAATCTTGTAGTTTTGACTATAACCACTAGGAATTACATATAGGAGAGTTTAATGTGTAAGTCATGATTTGCAGTTAATTATTAAAAAGGGGATAAATTCACATGCAAGGCTTCTTCAAATCTGATTTCAACTCTACAAAACACCACCATGATAAGGATTTACCTCTTTAATTAATATAATCTATTGAAAAATAAAAACATGCATCACTTCTCTAAAGGCCAAAATTTAAAGTCCTCTACATATCTGATTTCACCTATGTGAATAGGGTATCAAGACATGGATTTCCTTGGAGTAATGGATAGAGGTTATGTTTACTGTGCTCATACACCCCTACTTTTGAATAACTTGTAAATTACACATAGAATGTGCACAAATAATAGACATTAATGAGTGGTATATGTGTGTATTTAATTTGATGGTTATTTTCTTTGGTGATTAAGAGATGTTTTAGTATAGGTATTAATGGGTCCCTTGTCTTTTACATGGACAATCTAATGTGTGTGGGTGTTTGTGGGAAAAATATAAAATAAATTATAAATAATAGTGACCTAACCCTATAGGTTGTGTAAAGAATGTAGTAAAGTTGTGATAATTGACTACTAAGACTATCGATCTACATGTATTTTTGGAAATACTATATTCTAAATGGAATAACATCAAATGGTTTTTGGGATTTTTATGCTAATATATATAGGTACCCATAACAATTCATATTTGTACAAGTCAAATGTCCCTTATAGTGTAGTTAAATGTCTCTTACAAAAACCCTTGTAGTGAAATAAACCTAACAAACCCATGCTTAAAATTTGAAAATCTTGCAATTTTGAAAATAACCACTATGAAGAGGAGAGTTTAATGGGTAAATCACAATTTGGGGTTACCTATTGAAAAGGAGATAAATTCACTTGTAGGTCTTCTTTGAATCTAATTTCACCTATAGAAAACACCATCACAATAAGGATTTACCTCTTTAATGAATAGAATCTATTGAAAAATAAAAACATGCAACACTTTTTTAAAGGCAAAAATTTAAAGGCTTCTACATATGTGGTTTCACCCTTATAAATACGATATCAAGATAAGGATTTCCTGGGAGGAATGAATGGAGGTCATGTTGACTATAGTCATGTACCCTTAATTGAAGCACTTATAATTTACACATAGAAGGTACAAAAATAATAAAAAACACCACAACTATATGAAATGATACATGGTAATAAGGCAATGGTAGGAAGAATTTTGATTATGTCCATGTATGGTATATTGATATAGGCAACAAGGTCAAATGGAAAATGTGGCGATGGAAAATACATTTATGATGGAGATCTTAGGTTAATGAAATTGTAAATGTAATTCCTCACCAAAAATAAATTTTTAAACCAAAAGTAAAGGTAGTGAATGATGTGCGATGATCTGGCACATGGAATCATAGTATATGGGCCCATTCACCTTCATAGGATGTCCATGATAATATATATATATCCATAATCATAAATATCTACGCAACATTTAAATTTGAAGGGTTGTCTTTAATTTTAAGCTAAAGGGTATTTGTTCATCCAAAAATTTAGTGATGAAAAGTTGTAAAAATTATTTTCACTTCCATTAACAAGAATAAATTTAGTAAACATGTCACTAATAGTATGTAGTGTAGAAGCTTTGATTCTAATTTAATGGAGTATGATTGAAATACACAAAAATAAAATATAAATTTATTTAACTTATATCGCTATTTTTAATTTTTTATTAAAAAAATTTATTCCAAGATTTTAGTTGTTGCATTAAATCATTCTCATAAACCATAATACATAATTTAATTATTTATTAATAGTTATCATGAAGGTGCAATTTATTTATTTTTGTTTAAATCAAACTGAACAAAAATACATTTTGTTATAACCCTGGTGTGTTAGACATAGAATTACATGTTTTTTTATTAAACATATATACCATAAATAGATTGCACCTGATTATATATATATAAGGTGCAATTTATTTATTTTTGTTTAAATGAAACTGAACAAAAATGTATTTTGTAATAACCCTAGTGTGTTAGACACAGAAATACATGTTTTTTTATTAAACATATATACCATAAATAGATTGCACCTATATATATATATATGAATGATAATAGTAAGTGCACACATTTCATCACATATATCTAATGTCATGAAGATGTTACATAAAATGAATATAGAAAAATATAGCAACTCAGCCACAACTGATGAAACTCTGCAATATTCACTTCCAATATACAATAATAAGTAATTATAATTCTTCATGACAATACTTATTAATAGTATTGAATCCCATACAGAGTACATAATTTTTATACCTGGCTCCCTAGAGCATGAGTTCCCCAAACTCTCAAGTATTTATGGCAATCTTAAGTGTCATCTCAATAGTAGTACTACTATTGGGAGAGAGAGCATCATCTGAGTGTTTTACCACACCAACCACAGATCAATGATAACCTTCACTAATCTCATGAATTAATGGCCATCCCTTCATAGATGAGTAGATGGCGACAACATGAATCTAAAAATAATATCAAGTACCTGTGTGTTGTATGATTATAAACTAAACATGAAGTGTATCATAGAAATCCATTCTATTGTAAGATATCACACTAATATGTGAGCCATACTCATGAAATTATATTTTCTCACTAAACATAATTTTATCTAAAGATTTAAAAATGATAAATGATAATGATGTAGATCAATAAATTCCATACACATGACTTGATAACACTAGCTTCATCTAACATTACAATTCTAGTAAGCTAGTGAAGTATGTCTCATTCCTTACTCTACGTTAGTAATATAGATTGGTCAAATGTAATTCAAAAACAAGATTCATAAACATACATCCTAATAGAGAATGCATCACACAACATGGTATAAATAGGATTAATAATAGCATATCTTAAGTATATCTAACATATGCATGAATATTCCATTATATTCTATCCCATACTAAAAATAATCATTACAAACATACCACCTAGGTAAACATATAATACAACTATATAATTCAATAATATAATTGGTTTCTAATTATCTACACCCTATGGCATCCCATACTATCATAGTCTAGTGTTTTAAGACTTAACTACCATATTTCCACAATCAAACACATGAAGTAGTCTCAAGTACATGGAAACATAAGTGTTACACAAGTAACTATATATATAATAAAGTAATTCATCATCCCATGAAATGTAATAACATACCAACAAAATATTCACTAAACTCTCATTTTTGCATGCACACATATACAAGTCTTTCCAACTGTAATAACACACACTATCCATAGCGATATCTAATAGGTATACAATAAAAATTTTAGATATAAAGTTGAGTGTGAGTATAATCACTATAGTAAGTACTACCCAAGTATAATATAATTTTCCATTGTAGTACCCTATGATATCCCATATTATCATATGTTCCCAACAACATGTACTCCAAGCAAACTATTTCAAGAACCTTGTGACCCACATATAAAATAATGATCATGGAAATATAAGATTTACCACCTAAGTATACCCTCACTTAAGTTGTATACTTTCATTTAAAGAAATATAACTTATAATCATGCATCACGATACACCAATATATGTTATGCACATTTGAAATTCTTGCTCAAATTAAAAACCCTCATAATAGGTATCACCCACAGGTGTTCAATGGTGATTTCATTTAAGCTAGTAATTGATTAACCTCTCTAAAGAGTCAAATAACTTACAAGCAAGTTGAATGTTACATGAACATAGTTCAATTATTAATTACTCCATTGGGAGACTATTTCATTATTATAATCTTAGTTATATGAACATTTTAAGACCATTTATTCACTTATAATTATAATCAATAAATATGAGTGGTACTTGTATTTACACCATATGCAAATACTCAAAAGTATGAAAATACCAGAAACTCATTTATACTTCCTAAACAAGAACTCGATATGATTCAAAAATATTTATAAGTTTTTAAGATCACAAAATATATGAATGTTTTCTTTAGGATAATAGGTTCATTAAATCAATACTTTTATATGATTTTGGTCCTTTTATAAATAGGATTTCCTCCAAGATATTCTCAAAATGTACTTTATTTCATTCACAAGTATTCAATTTTTAACTAACATTCATGGCCTTTCCAGAGGGTTAGATAACTCTCAACCAAATTATACCTAGTATGAACATAACTCAACAATTCGCTACTGATCGAGGAAACTATAATTTTATATGGTTGCTTAATTATATGTATAATATATGTTTTCCATAAAAGACTAAAGATATACTACATTGATGGTCAATTTGATCTCTAAATCAAAAACCCTAATCTTTCACTTTCTTGATCATTTGTAGGTGCATAATCTGTGGATTATTATAACCATGGCCATAATATCATTACATCTATAAATAATTTAGAGAAAGGTATTAAATGAACCCAAGTTAAATTATTTTATCCTAAATTAGTGATAAAAAAAATGTTCATTCATCCCTCGTCTGTTAGTTTTACTTCTATAGGTAATTTGGAACCACGTAAATTCTGTAAAAAGATATATGAGGTATACCTACCCTTACTAAATAAAGAATATGGAGGGTAATAGGAATTATAAACCATAAAATGATTGATTTATAAATACATGATGTCATACTTACCATTGATCATCCGTAAATATATTGATCAAGTTTAATTACAAATTTTGAATAAATAAATATGACCATTGTGTGTGTGTGTGTGTGTGTGTGTGTGTGTGTGTGTGTGTGTGTGTGTGTGTGTGTGTGTGTGTGTGTGTGTGTGTGTGTGTGTGTGTGTGTGTGATTTTTATACATAGAGATAGATGCATATTTTTAGTATGCTAAAAATGCACATGGGCTTTCTAGTCCATTGAAATCTTTGATTGAAATGGAATGTAGTTCCACTTGAATTGAAATGTGTGAGATAAAAAAAAATGGTGGTAGTGTTGTTCTTGGGCTAAGTTTAAATAAAATAAAAGAAAAGAAAAGAATTTGATATGGCAACAACATTAACGTTGTTAGATAAAGAGGTAGATTCAGGATGTTTAAACCATGGATATGGTGATAACAAGGATTATGTGAAGGAAATGAAGAAGGTGAATATTAACTCCATTAAAATTGATGCCATGATATAATATATAAAACTATTCTTATATGTTAGTCTAGATCAGTTCATTTGTGCCTATATGTCATAATATACAAAATTATTCTTATTTGGTAGTCTAGATTAGTTCAGTTCTGCCTATTACAAAATTATCATTTTTAAATAACATGCAAATTCTAGAAGTTTAGTGCACTTATCACTGGAAGTAGTTTTTGACAAAAATAAGTTTTGTAGATTTTAGTTGTTTAATATAAGTTGATGCTTATATATTTATGTCATTTTTTAAATTAACTCAATTCCTATTAAAGTTTAACACAAAACTATATAAGTTTAACACCTTCATAAAATATATAAACTTTAGCAAGTTCAATGTCTGAAAAATATTAAATAGATTGTAGTTATTTAATATCATTAATAATGATAGATGCCTTTTCTACCAAAAAAAATGACTGACTAGAATTATTCAGTTCAACATGGTGCCTAAATTAGAATAACTAGCATTTTAATGGCTCGACTCATTTATAGATTCAAAAACATGTAACTAGAATCTTAGAAATTCCTTTCCATCTGTTAACATCATTACATAACTTTAACTCCATCAATCAAGGTAATAAATAATAGAATCTTAGAAATTAAAATACTATATATCCATTAAATTTGTATCTAGTTAACCATTTTTTCTATGTCTATCAACATAAATTTATTATTTGACTCTATCCTTTAACAAAAACTTGTATTATTACACTTAATTTGACCTAATAATAGGTAATCTACAAATTTTGGTAATTAGCTTGACTCTAGGGTTAACAAATTTAGAATAAAAATTATCCATTCTAATATAATTTAATAGTTTTAGTTTATTGATTTTAATTTAATTTATTTTTTCCATGAACACCAACACACATTATATTATCCATAGAAAAGACAAGAGACCCATTAATGCCTGTGCCAAAGCATCTCTTTATCACCAAAGAAAACAACCATCAAATTAAATACACACATGTACCACAATGTGATCAAATCTACACATTATTTACGTGTATAGATTAAGATTTATATTTTTGGGGCACTTTTCATCACTAAGGTAGCCAACCATCCAATTAAATATACATAGACAATTTTTAAAAATATATACTAAGACCACAATTTGTAGAATATTCAGGATGACATTACCATGATGGAGGGGTGAGAAGAGGAAAACTAAGTAAATGATAATATATTATGCAAGTTATTGAATCAATCTAATGTATTATATAGATAAAAATGGATCATGTACAGGTAAGTCAAACTGATTCACTATTATCTAATATTGGATACTTTTCTATAGTTAATAAATGACTGTAATGTTCGTAATCTATTAATTATTATAAGATTATAATAAATATATTAAACCAACTAGAATATATAAATTCTTAAGCCAGTTTAATAAGGTAAAATTATTAATATTACACCAAAAACTTGGCTATGTGTTCCTAGTGTTAAGAGGATGGACTAAATACAACGTGCAATGGAAGAGAAAAACATTTGGAGTGGATAAAATTAAGTTGGATTTTCTTATTTTGTATTTAAATTCAAAAATATTACAATTTTATTAATGTTTTGGTCTTAAAATATTTATTTTCTTCAAATACTTTTACAAAATGAAGGAACAAATATTATCAATTTCATCTTAGTGACAAGGATAGAGGGGCATCCATTCCACCCAAATACTTCAAACATAAACAAAACATTTTTCCTTTTAAGCATCACCTAGGATTTGTATATTTGTGGATGACATTCCATCGTACTATACCATAATCTATACCAATTATATTACAATCCATTTAATATATTTATCAAGATATCCTTATAATCTTGGAACATGTACCAATGTTCAATAATTCTGAAAAAATCAAGTCAAGCTCATACTTGTAAAATATTATCAAATATAATGTCTAAAAATTAGAGATCGAATTAGTCATCAAATCAACTATGATGTTTTCAACTCTTAGCAAGATGTAATCTATTAAAGCCAACAAATTACTCAATATAATTTCTTGATGAATCCTTATAAATCTTTAGTTTTTGAAAGGTTTCAAGATATAACATGATTGACTACATTTGAATAATCTAATTTCTTGGAATAATGTTTAAGGATTAGGCTCAAATTAATAGTATGCTTTAAAAAGAGGCAAGTATGTGTATATACCTAGAAGTAGAAGTAATAGTCATGCATATTGTACTTGAGTGGTAAATATAATTATTTAAATTGTTTATATTTTATTTAGTATTAAGTTATGGATGAATTGTGTTATATTTTAGTCATGTGTGCATGTCGGCACTCTTACAACTACTTTATAATCACACATAAGAATTGGTTAGTGTGTTAGGTATTAACAATTTATCTCATTTTATTATTGATGAAATTTATGTTAATTTTTTTAATATAATATATATTTTTCCACTATTAATATTAATATTGAATATTCTAGTTTTACTAAAAAATTTATAACGTTATATGTTATGTTCATTTCTTATAATATTATTAAATAGTGATAAAATATATTACAAGTTAAATAATAAAATTATTTTATGAAAAAAATATACAGACACAAAATTATATAAAAATATCACAAATAATACATTTATAAATAACTATTTCTCTTTTGTTATTTTTTAAATGTTATGTTTAAATAATTGTTTTTTAATATTTTTATTAAATTATAAGATAAAAATTATTAATTTATAATTTAAAACTAAAAAATATCTATATTAAAAATAAATAAAAAATTAAAATTAAAATATATATATATATATATATATATATACATACACTGATGGACACATATGTACAACTAGAAGTGAAATAGCTTGTATTCTAATAAATGTTTTTCTTTATATAATACACACTTTTTTGACATTATATTTATATAAATAAAATTTTGTGTATTTAAACATATCTATTATTTTTAGTATTTACAGTTTTTGTACTTGTTAAATCTTTAGTGTAGTCTTTTAAGCTCTGTAAGAGGAAGATTATGAAACCACGTAGGCTTAACCAGGAAAATCATGCATATTGGTCGAGCAGTTTAAGAAAAAAGACAAAAATAATACTATAAAGGATCTCAACATAAAAATAAGGGAATCTGCGAGGAAAACAAAAACACTCTCTTCAATACTTTTGAAATTACTCAAGAATTTGGATAATTATTGTCTCCATGGAGATGAAAATGCCTTCCTTAGTGAAGGATTTTTAAATATTGTATGCTATATGCTATCTTTGATACTAGTGCAATCCTAGGACGTTTTTTACGTTAGCAGCTGGAACCTTTTTTGCAAGTGAGAATACCTGCAGTTGCAGTGATGGAGCCCACAAGTGTAGAAGGTCTTGCCCCATACTTGATGCTCTTGCATATGTAGAAGATGCTCTAGCTCTTAATGGAGTGGAGAACACCCCATTCAACATTAGGTCCCCCTGTGACCTCCAATTTCAATTCCTCCATACACTATCTAGTGTATCTTCCCGCTTTGTCACCTGCACATTATCCATATTGAAACTATTTTACATCCATTAGAATATATGAATTTTATGTGTGTTATAAGATTTATACCTCCTTACTGGATGGATTGTTAGGGGTAAGGAATCTATTGCCTTGACTATTTATGGTGGGTTTTGCACTTCCCCCAATCGCATACATTTCCTAGTGAGTGTAGTCATTGTTCACTACATGAAAGTATCCATGTCAGCACTTGCATATCAACATTATTTCTTAGAAAACATGCTTTTAATGCTTTTCACTATGAAAATAGGGTTAAATTGGGAGTTTATACTTGGGAATTCATTGAACAAGACCTTCTCTAAAGTGATTGAATGCAATGGTTACATGCATATTAACATCTTGAGTAAAGTCATCACTGTGACCTTGGAGCATTACATGCAATGCCACAAACTAGCATTTTATAAGGAAGCTAAATGAAACACAAAATAGTACCTTATAAAAACCTTTATATACTCTCACACTTTAAGAAAAAGAATTTACGATAGATCGAATAACCATTAGTACCTTGTCATGGTGTGTAAAAATGTTGTTTGAAATAGTGATAGCAGTTGACCCTCTGATGGTATCGATCATTCCATCTACATAGCTTGATAATGAGCAGTGATCTACCCAAATTACACTTCCTCCAAATATTGAAATCCCATCTCCATCACTTAGAGTTCTATGCCCATAATGGGTGGGGGAACTCCTCACATTCGTATTTCCTACAGGTTTATAGTCATGGATATGCAGTCCATGAATGATGATATTGTGCACATACTGTATTGTAATGGAAGCTCCATTTGCTATGTGCACGTTGGCTCCTCTACCATCAATAGTATTATAGCTATTCATGATAAGTTATTTGAGTTGAATAACCATTTCTCTCTAAAAAATAATCCAGAGAGGCTCAGTTTGAATAACAACATGACACAAAGTGCCCAGATGGGGATTGACTAGGTCATCATCGTTAGGATCGGTAATGACATAAAATCTACACATCATGCACACAGTCTCAGTCTTCTCCTTTGCAAGCATAACATCAGTTAAATTTTTGTTTATCCTTCAGTTTTAGCTCAGTCTGCACTAGTTAAACTTTAGTTTATTTTTTAGTTAGATTTGTTTTCAGATTCTATTTAATGTAATGATTGTTCGCAGTTTCAAAAAAAGAATAATAATAATAAAAAAGAAACTTCTTGACTGCCATAACAATCTGAGAATTTGTTATTTCTATTATTTTCTACAAATTCAAGCTCTGTTCTTTCCAAAAAATTGGTATCAGAGCCACAATATCATGGCAGAAGCATAGCTTGGGAGCTATTTGAGAAGAAAGAAAAGCGCAGAGGGCAAGTTTGTTGGAATGCGCTTGTGTTATTTTCTTTATTGAATTCTTTATTTTTCGCTCTGTTATTGGTAGTAGTCTAATATTTCTTTCACCAAAAAAAATGAAAGAGTACGGCAATTAAAAAAAGGATAGTGAAATACATAGATCGACGCAGAGGTAAAGAACAACAAAATAGAAATAAAGAAAGGACAGCGAAGAAGACAATGAAGGAGGGTAGTGATTTGGGAAGTAGCAAAATTCCTAGAAGTGTACGAAGACCCCTGATAGAAGTTTGCAGCGAGCATTACAATAGTTTAAAATAGCAGACTAGAAGGAAAAGAATAAATTATACACCTCTCCTCCGCAGTTTGAATCTATAACTGTGCAAGCTTGAGCCATGGAAACAAACAATAGTATTTCCCAGCTCCAAATTCCTATTTTCAATGGTAAGAATTATGATTTTTGGGCAATTAAAATGAGAACATTGTTTTTCTCACAAGATGTTCAGGATTTGGTAGAAAATAGCTTTGTAAAACCACAGGATGAGGTTGCCCATCAGGCATTAACTCGAGCACAAAAAGAAGAGCTTAAAGAGAACAAAAAAAGGATGCAAAAGCTCTATTCTTAATCCAACAGGCAATGGATGAATCTATTTTTTCTAGAGTTGTAGCAGCAATGAGATCCATGTTGGCATGGAAAATCTTAGAGATGACCTATAAAGGTAATACAAAGGTGAAAATAGCTAAATTGCAATCTCTTAGGAGAAATTTTGAAAATTTGCAAATGAATGATTCAGACTCTATAGACCAGTTTATGGGTCAAGTATTGAATATTATGAATCAAATTAGATCTAATGGAGAAACAATAATAGATCAAAAGATCATAGAAAAAATACTCAGGAGTTTACTTAGTAAATTTGATGCAATAGTTGTAGCTATTGAGGAAACCAAGGATTTGGAACAGTTATGAGTAGATGAATTAATAGGATAGTTGTTAACACATGAATCCAAAATTAATAGAAATAACAATACTTCTTTTGAGAATGATTTCAAGTCTTAGGTATCATTTGGTAGAGGAAGAGGAAGAGGAAGGTCAAACTTTAGAGGAAGAGGCAGAGGCAGAAATGGAAGGTACAATCTAGATCAAGGTGAAAACAATAATCAAAACTACAACAATAGAGGACGTGGCAATAATCACTTCTAGAAAAATTCACAAAGGTTTGATAAATCTAACATTCAATGTTATTATTGCAAAAAATATGGACATTATGCAAGTGAATGCAGAAAGAAACAAGGAGATGTGGACAAGCAGAATGCTAATTACATAAATGAATCTATTTCTAATTCTGGAAGCTTATTTCTCACTTGTCATGTTGCTCAAGAAAATGCTAGAGATATTTTGTTCTTAGATAGTGGATGCAGTAACCATATGACAAGGAATAAGTAATTCTTTGCTAGTCTTGATGATTTCATAAAATCTAAAGTGAAATTAGGAAATGATAACAAAGTGGATGTAATGATTAAAGGAGTAATAAATATTTTGGAAAAAATGGTGAAAGAAGGTTCATTCCTAATGTTTATTTTGTACCTAGACTAAAGTATAATCTTATGAGTGCTGGATAGTTAGTACAAAAAGGTTACAGAGTATCTTTTATGGATAATGTTTGCATAATACTAGACAAATTTCCAAATGACAGGTTGATAGAAAAAGTGGAGATGACCAAGAATCAGATGTTCCCTCTTCGAATTCAGTTCATCCAAGGAGAAGAGGAAGCCCACTTCAAAACCATGCATCTAGACCAATCATGGCTATGAAACTTAAGGTATGGACATTTACATTTTGGAGGTTTGAATTTGTTACAAAAGAAAAATACGGTGAAGGGATTACCACCAATAGAACAGCCATAAAGTTTATGTGAAAGTTGCATTCTGGCAAAACATCATAGAGAGAGATTTCCAATAGGAGTCTCATATAGAGCAAAGGTAATATTGGATTTAGTCCATAGTGATCTATGTGGACCAATGCAAATTCCATCATTTGGAGGTAGTTCTTATTTTCTAACCTTCATTGATGATTTTAGCAGAAAGACTTAGATATACTTTCTCAAAAATAAGTCTAAAGCTTTCAAAAAAATTTAAAAATTCAAGGCTATGGTTGAAAAGCAGAGTGGCCTTTACATCAAGGTACTTAGATCAGATAGAGGAGGTGAATATATGTCTAATGAATTTCAAGAATTTTGCAGATATCATGGCATTAAAAGCCAACTGACTACAAGGTACACACCATAGCAGAATGGTGTAGCAGAAAGAAAGAATAGAACAATCATGGAGATGGATAGAAGTATGTTGAAGGCCAAACATTTGTCAAATGAATATTGGGCAGAAGTATTAGCATGTGCAGTATATATTCTAAATAGAAGCCCAACAAAGAGTGTCAGAGATTGAATTCCACAAGAAGCTTGGAGTGGTAAGAAGCATAGTGTACATCATTTCATAATTTTTGGTTGTATTGCATATTCTATTATACCATATAAATTGAGAAGAAAACTTGATGATAGAGGTGATAAATGCATTTTTATATGCTATAGTGAAGAATCCAAGGCTTATAAGTTGTATAACCCCATTTCAAAGAATGTGATTATTAGCATAGATGTGGAATTTAAGGAAGAAGAAGCATGGGATGGAAGCATTGATAAAACCATCACAATTGGAGCACCAATCTCTCAAAATGAAGAAGAATCTGAAGAACACAATTTTCAAGGTGATCAATCCTCTCCACAAGCAAGAACAAGCACTCCAATAAGAACACCTAAGAGCTTAACACAAGGTGAATCATCTAGTCATGCATGTCATCCTACTCCAAATTCACAAGTAAGTGATTAATCAGATCTAACTATTGCCACTTTAAGATTAGGATTTAAAGGTAGGAAAATGAGAAACTTGAATGAGATTTATAATCAAGAAGAAGAGAAGTTAGATTTATGTTCAAATTTTTCTCTTTTCTCTCATGATCCTATGTATTATGAAGAAGTAGTTAATGAGGAACGTTGGATAAAAGCAATAGATGAAGAGATGAATGCCATTGAAGGAAACCAAACATGGGATCTAATTAATCTACCTGAAGGTAAGGATTGAATAGGAGTCAAATGGGTTTATAAGACCAAATTTGATGTAGAAAGAAATGTTGAAAAGCACAAGGCAAGGTTAGTAGCAAAAGGTTTTGCACAAGAACATGGAATTGATTATAATGAAACATTTGCTTCAGTTGCTAGACTTGATAATATTAGAATGGTTTTAGCAATAGCTGTACAAAATAATTGGTATGTATATCAAATGGATTACAAATTAGCTTTCTTGAATGGTTTTCTAGATAAAGAAGTGTATGTGAAACAACCACCAGGTTATGAAGTGCATGGACATGAAGAAAAAGTCTACAGATTGAAGAAGGCTCTCTATGGTCTCAAGCAAGTACCAAGAGCATGGTATAGTAGGATTGATTCATACATGACAAACAATGGATTCAGTAGAAGAAATAGTGAGTCTACATTGTACACAAAAATTAACAAAGAAGGTTAGATTTTGATTGTGTGTTTGTATGTTGATGATTTGATTTTCACTGGAAATTTTTCTATAGACACATTTAAATCAACAATGAAGAAAGAATATGAAATGACAGATTTGAGATTAATGAAGTAATTTTTGGGCATAGAAGTTGTACAATAAGAGAAGGGAATTTTTATTTGTCAAACTAAATATGCAAAGGATGTGTTAATGAGGTTTAAGATGTTGAATTGTAAATCAGCACCTACACCAATTGCTACAGGGACCAAAATTAGCAAAGAAGACAAAGGGTCTAATGTTGATTCTACAACATTTAAAAGACTAGTTGGTAGTTTGATGTATCTTATAGCTACAAGACTAGATATCATGTATGGGGTTAGTTTAATCTCTAGATTCATGGAGTCACCAAAAGACTCACATTGGCAAGTTGGAAAGAGGATATTGAGATATGTGGCAGGAACAACAGAATATGAAATTTTATATTCCACAACTAATGAGTTTTATTTGATTGGTTATACTGATAGTGATTTTGCAGGTAGCATTGATGACAAGAAGAGTACTTCTGGACATGCCTTTCTTTTTGGAATAGGTGTGGTCACATGGGCATCCAAAAAGTAACATATAGTGACACTTTCATCAGTTGAAGCAGAATATGTAGCAGCCACATCAGCAGCATGTCAAGAAACTTGGATGAGAAGAGTATTGACAGATTTATTACAATCACAGAAGGAGTCAACACCAATCTTTTGTGACAACAAATCAACGATTGCATTGTTAAAAAATCATGTTTTTCACAAGAGGAGAAAGCACTTTGATACAAGATTTCATTTTATCAGAGAGTTAGTGAACAATGGAGAAATCCATTTGGAGTTCTGCAAATCTGAAGACCAATTGACAGATATATTCACAAAGGCATTAGCAAAAGAGAGTTTTGATTATCTAAGACAAAATTTAGGCATTGTAACTGCTGAAGAAGTTAGAGGTAGAAATTAAGGGGGAGTGTTAGAAACTGGAGATAATTTCTCCAAGCAGCTGTTCGCCTCCGTCATGCACATCATGCACGCAGTCTCATTGTTCTCCCTTGCAAGCATAACAACAGTTAAATTTTTGTTTATCCTTGAGTTTTAGCTCAGTCCGCACTAGTTAAACTTTAGTTTATTTTTCAGTTAGATTTGTTTTCAAATTCTATTTAATGTAATGGTTGTTCGCAGTTTCAAAAAAAGAATAATAAGAAAAAAGAAACTTCTTGATTGCCGTAGCAATCTGGGCATTTGTTATTTCTGTTATTTTCTTTATTTTCTGCAAATTCAAGCTCTGTTCTTTCCACAGAATCCGATGGCACAGTCAGCAAGCCTCTTTCTGTTGTTAACCCAGTTGGGATCACAACGCCAGCAGTCATCAATGGGATTCCCTGTCCCGCAGGACATATAACTCAGCTGCCTTCTCGAACTATTCGTCATCCTGCACACCACCTCCTCAAATATTGGTTAATAATCTATCTTCGACGTTAAACGAAAAAAGAATGGTTTTGTTAATATGTTGGTTCTGCACTGACTAAGTTACATGCTTTAGGTCGAAACTATCTCCACAATAACAGGCATTAAGTACCATAAAGAGACCTTAAAATTCATTTCCATACAGTTTTCCTAAAACGTTTAGAATTTTTAGGCTTATAGTGCGACATGCTTACCTTTCTACCATTTCGACTACAAAGTCGGGGTTTTCGACAGCGTTTTCAAAGAGAGGACGTTCCACTGCCAGCTTCGTGATATTTTCTGATGTTTCAACTGATATCACCATTTCTAAGGGGGCAAAAAATAACATAACCGAAAGCAGTATGGCTTGATTGCTCATGGCCATTTTGGCTGAGGAAGACTTAAGAGTATAAGATGATATGGAATTGGGCGGCCTTATATAGAAATTCAGCTACTAAAGGTAAAAGTATAGAATGTGCAGCGAATGAGGATTAATCTTGACAACCACCCTTTGACAATAGCGATTCGATGAACGTTATCACGTGGGTAGTACGGTGGTAACTGACATGAATGGCATCTCAGAATATTGGATAGTGGCTTACCATTATCCATAGACATTAAGGAAAAGGTATAATAATCTCTACAGCTATCTGAACTCAAAACCGACATATTCAGTTATAAACACTGTCACATTTTTTTTAGGATGTCATAAGGAAGATTCAAGTGGACGTCGCATTCAAGTTGAATCCGGAAATGTCCCGAGCTATTTGCATATCGATATCATATCATCTAAATGTGTTAGGTATTCCCAAATTCAACACAAAGTTGAAGAAGGCACAGATTGTCCACTGGAAACAAGATATAACAAAACCACTTAGAATCCATTGTTAAAGGCGTTGAATTTACCCAGGCCACGTTCTGTGAACCTCTTTTATTTTCACATTATGTGGCTCAATTTTAGCCCATGTGAAATTTGTTGTTGAACAAAATTATCTTTTGAAAACCATGAGGGCTTGTCAAACTTACCTGCATATCAATTCTTTCCGTTAAAAGAGGATAAATTTTCTCCCGTATAAGTAGAAAGAATCACGTACGTTAGAGTTTCGACTTAACAAACTTCCGTTTTCAAGCCACTCAACGTTAAGTTAGATTTTTGTTTTTAAAATTTCTCGGCTCTATACTTCAGTTATAGTCGACTGCCAAACGTACATAACCGTTACGTCCAGCTATTTTTGTTAAAAGATTAATTTCAAACGTGGAAAGGGAATGCCAACATTTAATACGACGTTTAAAATTCAGATTTTTTAAAAAATTCTGATTGTTTGAAGTATCAATTTTTTTCGTAAGTGTGAAACGAAGGGTTATTTTATTGCATAACCGTCGAACAGCAATGAATGCCTGCCAGTCTCTGTCAATTTCCATGGATCAATGTTTACAGCGTGACAGGATTCAGATTTAGAAAGATTTAATTTAAACACAGTTATCTTGATCGTTAAACTCATTGTAATGACAATTTATTCTACTAGCCTTTTGGGTCACCAACTCCAAGTCTGACGACGGTGGCAGTGCTACTAGGCAGTGGGCATCGAGCGACTCATCATTTACACCAATTTTCCCATGCTTCTCCACTTCTCTCATGTTCCATTCGTTCAACTCTTTTCCATTTGGTCACGTCTTATCATACCCCTTTTCCTCTGAGTGATGTTTTGAAATATTAATCTTATCATTATCTCTATGAAGCACCTAAAACCCTAAGCCCACATTATCGATTTTCTCTGTTTCAATTTCTTTGTACGGAAATTATTTCTATTAGCAATGCTTTCGATGAAATTGCACTATCAGTATCTACTTCTGGTTTAAAGTTTACGCTGAAGGGAGAGTGAAGAAGCTATACAGATAACACGGTCCACCTTAGGATTGTCGCCACTCACCCTACAGGTTGTGGTACGCATATTATTTATTCATTTTTATTTTATTTTTTAAAGTATTTTAATTTTTTTTTTTTTAAATATACATATATAATTTTGTTTTTATATATGTTTTTAATATTAATTTATAATGTATTTTTTTTGTTTCATTTTTATGAGATCAATTTTATATATATATATATATATATATATATATATATATATATATATATAAAATTCAAAGGGAGATTCGCTTCACAAAAATGAAACAATACAACTACAAGATTAAAGTGATGATGGAAAATATGAATCCCACACTTTTACATAATAATTATTTAACCATAGAGGTAGAGTCATGGTTTAAATTTGATAGCCATATGAATTTTTTAAAACTCTTTAACTATAAAATAAGTTGTATTTTTTTCAAAAACAATATTTGATGGAAATGTAAATTTTTGACAAACCTTCAAAATAGTACAAAAATTAATATAGATATATTTAAGAGATAATAAGAAATATATAGTTAGTATTATGATGTTTCCTTGTTTTTCTAATGAAGGGAAATATTGAATAGATTATTGTCATTAAAATTTTATTCAAGGGGTAGGTTCGACCATCAAATTTAAACCAATGTATGTTGAAAGCGTTGAAAGTCTCTCCACTAACACAGGTTCTTTTTATTCACATGCACTTTTTCTTGAGCATTTTAAATTTTCATAAAATGCATTTTCGTTTAATTTGATTTAAACAAAAATTAAAAAAATTGCACCTTCAGGACAACTAATACTAAATAAATAAATTGTGTATTATGGTTTATGAGAATGATTTAATGCAACAACTATAGTCTTGGAAGAATTTGTTTAATATAAATTTGAAACTAGTGATATAAGTTAAATAAATATATATTTTATTTTTGTGTATTTGAATCTTTCTCCAATAAATTAGAATCAAAGATTCTACACTACATACTAGTAGTGACACATGTACTAAATCTACTCTTGTTAATGGAAGTACAATTATTTTTTACAACTTTTCATCACTGAATTACAGGATGAATAAATATCCTTCAGCTTAAAATTAAGGAAAACCCTTCAAATTTGAATGTTGCATACATCTTTACCATGATGGATATATATAATAGCATGAACATCCTATGAAGGTGAATGGACCTATTTACTATGCTTCCATGTGTCAAATCATTGTACGTCATTCACTACCTTTACTTATGATTTATGAAATTATTTTTTATGAAGACTTACATTTACAAGTTCATTGACCTGAGGTCTTTCCCGAAAATGTATTTTCCATCACCACATTTACCATTTGACCTTGTTGCTTATATCAATACACTGTACATGAACATAATCTACATTTCTCCTACCATTGCCTTGTTATCATGTATCATTTCATATATTTGTGATGTTGTTTGTTATTTGTTCACATTTTGTACATAAATGATAAGTGCTTTGAGTAGGGGTGTATGATCATAGTCAACATGACCTCCATCCATTCTTCCTTATCTTGATACCCTATTTATATTGCTCATTAATGTTTATTATTTGTGCACATTTTATGTGTAAATGATAAGTGCTTCAAAAGTAGGGATGCATGAGCATAGTCAACATGACCTCCATCCATTCCTCCAAGTAAATCTATATATTAATACCCTATTTATAGAGGTTAAATTTGATATGTAGATGACTTTATATTTTGGCCTTTAAAGAAGTGCTACATGTTTTTATTTTTCAATATATTTTATTCATTAAAGAGTTAAATCATCCTTATTGTGATGGTGTTTTGTGGAGTTGAAAGTAGATTTTAAGAAGCCTTGCATGCGAATTAATCCATTTTTCAATAATTAATTTAAATCATGACTTACCCATTAAACTCTCTTATCTATACTGCTTAATGGTTACGATCAAAGCTACAAGAGTTTCAATTTTTAAGCATTTTTTTTTTTTTCGTTTATTGTACTACAAAAGTTTTTGTAAGAGACATTTAACTACAATATAAAAGACATTTGAATTGTACAAACTTGAATTGCTATGGGTACTTTTATATATTGACACAAAATGCCCAAAAACCATTTCATGTTATTCCATTTACAATGTAGTATTTCCAACAAAGGGTAGAGTGGTAGCCTTAGTAGTCCATTATCACAACTTTAATAAATTCTTTACATAACCTACATGATTAGGTCACTATCAATTTTAATTTAATTTATTTTTTATGTGAACACTTACACACATTATATTGTTAATTTTAATTTAATTTATTTTTTACATGAACACCGACACACATCATATTATCTATGGAAAAGACTAGGGACCCATTAATACCTATGCCAAAGCATCCATTCATCATGAAAGAAAATAACCATCAAATTAAATACACACATGTACCACAATGTGAACAAATATACACAGTATTTATGTGTGTAGATTTAGATTTATATTTTTGGGGCCATCTTAATCACTAAGGTAGAGAACCATCCCCATATATATATATATATATATATATAAATAAATTGTGTCTATAAATTTATATTTTGATCTTTTAAGGCATGTAATTTGATTTTCAACCTATGTAAATGTAGGAAAACACCCTTTACACCTTATTACCTAATTAGTATGAATATAACTAAGCCTATAAATAATACAAGACTAGTATTTTTTCACTCACACTTACCTTTAACAAAGAGGGATTGCCTCATCGAGTTGAGAATTTACCTCCATTTCATTTAATTTTATCTATCTAGGTTGATATTGGCCTTCATTCCATCTAACTATAATACATTTTGAATTTCATAAATAATTGTTCAAAAAAAAAAAGAAAGTAACGTGATTATATCTCTAGTGGTATACTTTAATTTTGTAAAAAACAAAATTAACTTATAGAAAAAATAATTATATAATAAATTCTTTATATTTCAATTATATTTATATATAAAACTAGAAGATGATTCAAATACCTTACAAACTCATAATTTAATTCTCAATGCATCGTCATCTTATCATAATTGAATTGAATGTTTGTACAGTGTGAAAGTATCAACAAGACTTTGCAATACAATATCAAGAAGGATACTTAGCACATGGAAGTTCCTCTATTAAAAAATAATTAAATGTTATTACAGGATATATATTTCAAAAAACACAATGTAACTTTAATTGATTTTGATAATGAATGCAATCCATTATTTCAGAGTGTGATACTATCTATTCGCCCTTTTTTAATGATTAGCTATCACAACACATTGTATTATTAATGTATAAAAAAGCTTTTAAAATAAAAGATATATTGAATATAATCTATTCTCCTCATTTATGTGGCTTTCTTATAGTACTTCAATATCATATATAACATTCCAACATCCCTATAACTTTTAAAATTAATTTTCAATAATGTATAAACACATCCTCATACATTCAATTGATTTCTTAACCAAGCTCATGAGAAATGTTGTGTTGCAGGTTAAGTATAACATTGTACTCATATTTATAATACCGTGCTCAAGAAAAGTAAATTATTTATTATTTTCTTTCTACTTTGTGCATCGACTGGTTTTCTATTCCCAGAATTTTTTTACAATTCATTGGTTATCCCATTAAGAAAATAAGAAATATTCGTTTTGAGTTATTTATGTGATATTTCATTTCTTCGACACCAAAAGCGAACATAAATATTTGATATGAAAGAAATATATCTTGAACATGGTTCAAATTTAAATTAGGCATTGATTCATCAAATTAATGGTTGTTTTTATTTGATGTCATCCTCATCGATACGTCCAATGACATTAGTTCATCATTGCAGTAGCAGAATCCTTTAAAAATAGACATGAATATCTTAAAATCTCAAATTTAAAAAAAAAATTGTATGAACTTGTAATGCTAATTATTGAATTTGATAACTGGAGGCTTAAATCTCTTCTTCCAATACACCATGGTCAATTGAAGGATAAAAATCACCTAATAGAAATAATAAATCCATTAATGATTTGAGAAATAAATGAAACACGTAATGATTCATACCATTAAAATTTGATATTATGTTAAATAAAACATTTTAAAACTAGTAAAACCGTTGTATTTTTAATCCAACGTGTAACACATTCTCTTTCTACCTAAAACCATCCAAAAAAATTGTTTCACTTATCATAAATATGTTTGTTCAAAGTGTTTGAGCCAAACCTTAACTACATATGCAATATATAATTCACATCGACACGTACTAAGGATATTAAAATTACCTCCATGGTTAATCCCACTAGATTAATATATGGGAATATTATTGAGTTATGAGTCATTGATTATATTTTAATTTTATTTTATATTTTTATCACACTTAAATGTTATTTGTTCAGTTATATTACTTTATTTCGTTACGCACATTTAAATTATTGGCTTATTTCTGATTATTTCATTTTCCCTATTCTAATCTTCCCATTCCCCTATCACATCTATTTCTCATATTTATATATTATTTTACATTTGTTTTCATTTTTTCTAGTTTATTAAAATACGTAATCCTTCAAAAAAAAATTCGCTAAAATTTTATTTTTTATTTAAAATCTATTTTTTAGATATGTAATTTTTTCTTACTTCATTTTTTACTCATTAGTCATGGCCCATAACTTCCTTCATGTTATTCATGCTTACATCTTATACTAAGTAGAAAGTCTATAAGTATACATTATATTAGGTGTAGTACTAGACTGAGTTTTATTTCTTGTAGGTTGATTCAACTTCATTTATATGATATTATGTTTTCTTTGAAATTAAAAATTCTAATGATTATTGAAATTTAAACATAGATGTAAATTCATCATACAACATAAAGTCATATAGCATGACTTTAATTAATGCAAGATTTTAGAGAACCTAACTTCTAACAATAAAAGATTAAACATCGAATCAAGATATATCTTTTCTTTTCAATATAGAAGTACTTATCCACAATATAATAAATTAAAGATATAAATATAACTTTTATTTTACAATTTTTCTTTCAATCAGTACACATTTTTAGTTTTCCTTGCCTTGGCCTTTCACCCTTTCCAAATCAAAATAATCTTCGTTGAGGTATGTGTCAACATCAGAGATGCATTATGTTCTCATCCATGACTTGGTTTAAAATTTATCAAATTTTAATTTCGTGTGAAAATCATTCTATTTATTGATTTGGCTCCACTAGTAATAAACATATACAATACTAACCAACTTGTTGAACAACCAATAACCTTTGTGATGGTAAGAACAACATACTTCATATAAAAACATGTGATTAAAATATTGATGATACACCTCTATTGTAGTATTTTTATCTCGATCCACATGAGGAATAGTATGGCAACACATTTCCCACATATTAATATGTTGGCCCTAATTATTTCCAATACTTAATGCATGATTAATGATTAGCATGTTGATATATGAATAGGTTCACATCATGAAATCCTTCCTCAGTTTGACATTTTTATATCTTTTTACCGAGACTTTTAAACATTTTATGTCTTGTTTTCCCATTCTTCACCTTCTAATTCTGGTTTTTGAGCCATGCTCTCCTGACGTACCAACTACACAAATAAACCTCACATTGAAATCGTAAGGCCATTCTAAAATTAGAAACAATATTGATGAAGGGATTGTGCTTTCCATGGAAAAAAACAAATCTATGAAAAAAGAGGCCTCAACTAACTTGATCACAACAATTTTGGCATAAACATATTCCACGATGAAATAATTTTTTTCACTCTAACATGTGACACTATGCACTAACTACTAATGTTTTTATCCAAAATGTGAAGTTTAAAACAATTTCCATTGACATAAACAACCATGCAATAGATATCCCATTGTGCATATCATCAAATGCCAAAAATACGTACAACATGAAATGTATACATGAATAAAAACATAAGTTTTATACAACGCCAAGTAAAAGCACACACTTTCAAAGTTTGACACTTACCTTCATGGAATTTGTTTCAAATAATGAGTCCATTTAAATCAAACTATTATGTTCATATGTCAACATCTACTATCGATGTTGAGTAAGATAAATGCCTAAGAAAATGGCTACTCTTGTGCTCTTTGTGTTTTTTTGGATTAAATTTTTTTCTAAATTTTTTATGATAATTTTGTTAATTTTATCTATATCATTGACCTCAACCTTATATTGTCATTCTTTCAAATTTAATTGAATGCCATTCACATTTGCTCATGTGAAAAAATCACCCTTCTCTATTTGACTACTGAACATAATTAGTTTTGCATAGACCATTTCATGATAGTTTTCATGAACATATTCTAAATGCATGCCAAAAACAATGATCACCAATAAATTCATTTGTCTCATTCCCATGGAAAATATTTTTATTATTTTCATTATGGTCCATATTGTTGGATATGATAAAATCATGGTTTGTCCTCCTCATCAATACATAAGTTTAAAATTGACACTGGTATATATAATGCATGTTCTTCACCTCACTCTAATCCAATTACCTGGAAGAGAACTCTCAAAGTGCTATTATTGGCATTGAAAAATATTTAAAAGCTTCCACTTTGACCCCATCCAATATGTTTGTCTTCAAATTTTGAGTTGTTAATTGAAGAACATTGACACTTTTACTTAAAACATTTTTTTTGATCGTGCACCTTCATTTACTTATATTTTCTGATATTAATTATATAATCATAAAATTTGTTAGACAAGAAACAATAACTTGAAATGTACCTAACACAATACTTTTGCATTTCTTCCATGTCATATAACAACTGATAAACAAAATGGGAAGACCATCCAATATCTTCTCACAAAAACTTAATCCTTTAAGTCATTAACAAGTCTTCAAAATTCCAAAAGTCATTTACAACTTTAAAAAGCTGTCACTTATCAAAAAGGGCCCCAAAATCATTACCATTTTTGGTGCAATAAAATCCCCAAAACTATTATATATATATATATATATATATATATATATAATTCTTAGCCATTCTAAACTTTAAACCCATGTCAAACCCTAGAAATTTCGTGATATTTGATTAGCCATCATACCAAAACTATGTTTCTCATGATTCCAAAGACGACCATAGTGGATTCTACTATTAATCTGGATTGAATTTAGCCTCATTAGTATGGAGAGAACCCCGTATGTGGAGAGATCCAAGGATCAATTAGATTTAAATCAACATTCTACTCACCATTATAATGGTCACATTTATAATGAATATATCTCCTAAAAATATAGGGATCTCCGTTATCCAAATCTCTACTAAATCTCTTTATATCACTCAACCTATCCTCTAAAAATCTCTTAAAATAACCTACTCTTTTTTTGAGATGGTAGATACTCACGTATCAATCGTTTAGATTATTTGCAACATTAATTATTTTAATGTGCAGTACTAAATTTAACCTAAACGTTCATTATGAACATGCAATAAAATGTCACTCTACAGGTTTGGTTTGGTGGCACAAATCAAGAATTGTGTTACATCTCCCCCTCACAAATCGAAACAATTTGGATGTCAGTTTCCACCTATATTGCATCAAATTTATAATTTTTTTGATAAAAATTTCCCCTATGCTTTTAGAAACGTTTCCACCTTTTGAAAATATATTGTCCCTTTCCAGAAAAAAATCTATTATAGGAAAATAAGCTTCCTTTTGTACCATTTTTCATACATAAATATTTTTCCTTAAAAAACATTTTTCACTATCCCCTTTTGCACCATATAGACGGGAATATTGCTATTTAGCTTTTGAAGTCACGAGTTTGAGATTTTTATTTTTAAAAAATGAATTCACCGATTTTAGGGTTGCACCAGGCCTAAGGTGAGTAAATATTAGCGCTCGCCAACTGGAGGTGTATGTTGTTTGGTCCGTCAAAACATTTCGGAGATGAATAACACGACTGCTTAGCCCATTTATTCAGTGTATGTGAAGATCTAAGTCATAAAAATGGACGTGAGAGAGTTACAGGGATTATTTTCCATCTTTATATGCGTGACAGATTCGATATTCAGAGCTTGCGCCCCTTCGAGATGCTACTGAATGATTAGAAATTTACCGCCAAGGTGAGTAAGGTCAGGGCGAATTGGTGGGAGTTGGACAAAGATTTGATCTAAATGTAGATGTTGAGAAGGTAGCATAGTGTTGAACCAAGTTAGCAATTATGTGTTTGTCCCTATAAAGATCTTGTCACACCAACGCATGAGGGGGTCTACTACCTCTGGCCATTGTTGACATAGCCATACATGCAAAGCCCAATTAAAAAAAATATATTACAAACCCAAGGAATGTGCTGAGAGGAAAATATGGGGTTGTGATCATGAGATTGATAATCTATTCATTGATTTCCGCAATTCCCTATGCTGATCCAATGTAACTAGAAATCCTATAAGCATTTTTGGATTTTGTGAACTCAATGATGAGGTCTGATTGATTCAAAAACATTGGAAAATGATGTTGTCACAAATAGGTCCATATACAAACACACCTAAACATCTAAATAACTTACAGATATGACTAAACACCAAACTCAGCTAAATAAACTTAATCTATGAATGAATACTGTGAACAAAATGGAATGAAAACTGCAGATAGAGTGAACATGATGGAAAGAGTTAGGTGACATAATTGAATGATGAATGCCATCAGGGTCACACATGGTTTACGTTGTTAGATCATTGACAGAATGTAAAAATTATGGAAGAATGAACAAATGGATTTGAATGTGGTTGCCACTACATATCCTTTATTTGCATATTTTGACCAAACCAACAAATGGATGGAACACAGATAAGGTAACAGAGTGCACATAGTCTGCATTTCTTATCTATTGCTTTAATCTACTTGACATAACAAAAATTGAGTGGATGGAGGATAAAAAGGCATCTTTCAAAATATGCTTTATACAAAACGTGGGGAAACCCCTTATCTAGAGAGAGCCAAGGCTAAATTCGATTCAAATCAACAATAAATTCACCAACACAATGGTTACATTTATATTGAAGATATCTACTATAAATATTAATATCTCCTTTATTCAACCTATCCTCTAAATTGCTCCTTGAATGACCTATTATTCTATTGTGACTATTATTCCTGTAACAATCACATATATTATTTTCTCACACACAGTAATTAACTAACATTCGAATATGGAGTACTAAATCCAACCTAAGCACCCATGTAAGGACTAATTCCTTGCAGCTAGGACTCTAAAATGGATGGCTAAAAAATTCTAATCTCTATGCACCATAACTACATAATAATTTACACCATTAGCCATTTCCTTAACATCACCAACATTCTTGACAAAATTTACCTTGACATAACTGAACTATTGCGTAAGAGTTTATCCAGTTTTATTAAGTTTTATCAAATTCTTATCCCTTAAGCTAATTACACCACTCATTTGTTTGCACAAGATTTGTGAATTTATTTTAACGATCACCACATCTACATCATAACCAAAAAGTGTTGAAAGACCGTCTATGAGAGTAGTGCAATATGTAGCATTCAATTTGTATCCATCAATTAATGGAACAACAATAAAATTTATAATTTTTTTTTCTAGGACAATAAATAATATGCATAGTTTAAGTTTTTAGTGTTTATAATAGAGCATAAAATGGTACACAACACATGTTCAAGCCATACTCCTATAAAAAGAGAATATATACATAAATATGACAAACAGTAATTTTTAGTGTATTTTATAAATGTATTAATTTTTAATGAAATGTGGAACAACATAGAGGAGGGGCATAAATTAAAAGTACTGTGCAAGACAAAGGTGTGTATATATATATATATATATATATATATATATATATAAATATATATATAAACATACCTATACATAAACATAGGTCCATGTGCAAACAAAAAACATGTTATTAAACTCGGTCCTTTGCACCATACAAGTCCATTAATAATGGATTCTACCACTTATTTTTTATATGAAGTATATGGATACATAACAAACCTTACCCATATAAACATGGTAATGAATTTATCAGGAAGGATCAAGTCTAAG
>JARHVA010000450.1:4077500-4085000 GCA_037957365.1 Torreya grandis
AACACATATGAGACACTCTTTACCTTAAGCTATGACCTTTCACTCTTACTCTAATAAATAAATAAATAAATAATAGTTACAATTAATGATAAGAGCATAAAATTTTGATTTACATCTAACCTATGACAATTTTTTATTTCTTTCACTCCCTCTCATTGCAAATTCTCTTTGGTTTTCATATGATGTCCAATAAGGGTTTCAATAAATAGCAACATACTAACATCCTCTTCATTAACTCTAAAAATAACATATGTGATAATGAAGTTTTTAATGTGATCATGTAAGCCTTACTAAAGGAGACAATCAAATAAAAGACACAATTCTCAAAAGTAAAGTCAAATTATCTTTTGGTAGTATGAGTTATTATGGTGGTTGATGGGGTCATCTCATCTTGTTCAATATTATTAGTAAAATGAAAAATAGACAACCATATTTCCCCTTTACACAACTTATCTTGTTCATCAATACAAATATAATGGATGGTCTAATGCAACCTGAAAGAAGAGGCAAATCTCAACATTTAACTAATTATATGTTATACTAGTAGAGGGTATGGTTGTTGATGGGGTCAACCCATCCACTAGAAATGTTTCAGTAAAATGAGAAATAAACAAGCAACTTCCCCCCTTCATGCACTTTTTCATGTACCTAATTATATATATAATGAAAACTTTAACATGATCATATACTAAATACATAATAATACAATAACAGTAAAGAGGTAATTATCAATAATTAACTATTATTATCTTATGTTGGTTAAAGCTATGCTATTTTTTGGGGTCAACTCATCCACCACAAATATTTTAGTAAAAAATAAAATAAATGAGCAAATTTCCCCTTCCTTGTTGAGGTGTAGAATGTTTAATGCCTTTGCTATGATCATGTAGATATCTTTAAATATCCAATATATGTTTAACCTTTCTATAACCTTTCAAACATCGTATGGTTGAAATTTTGCCTACAGATGCATCACCTATTTTTGTACCTTTGCATGGATATAAAAAAATATTTTAGAAATCATATATTACACACTTAATAACACCTTTTGAGATAAAAGGTTATGCCTGAATAGTAATTACAGATGACAAAAATATTTTCTTGACATCTATTTAGCATAAAATTTCATGCCCAAATTTCATTTTTAGATACAACATAATACAAAAATATTATTTAGATTTAATTTTACCCATACTTCAACCTCTATTATTTATGGTATTATATGCTTGTGAAGGAAGATGGGTATATTTCATACATTATGATGTTCTAAATGACATGAAGAATAATATTTTTTTTGTCTCTCCTCTTTTGATAGTTTTAAGGTACTAAGAGTACATGTAATTTTAAGTGTAGTATGTTCTATATTTCCACCTACACATATATTGACATTTATTGTGGTACCATGTATTATATTATAATATGTCATATTTTACACCTATTGTAGTAGTATGGTGTATGTAATATGTTTATTTTAGTCATCTCAAGTGGTCAAATTTAATAATGTGTTTGAATAAATGTATTTCAATGTGACAAACAATATCTAAAGTGAAGGGGGTGTTGTCAAGTTTATTGATTATTTATTTATATGAGTAACCATTACATGCATATAGCTGAAAACATCATTTAAAATCTCATATGTTTTTGTCTCTTGTATTTCATTACTAATATCTATTTTATGAGAAAGCAACAAATGCATATATTGATTTCCACACAATGGAAAAGAATGAATATTTATATAAAATGCATATTATGTAGTCCTGAAAAAGAAATAATAATGCATTATGGTCAATTAGTTTTTGATGGAGTTTTTTCTCATTGTGACTACTACCTTGCATTAATAGTTGTCATCAACATGTCTTTCTATTTGAAATATGAAATAGGTGTTTTCATAGAAGTTGATCTCAAAAATGTCATAAAGATGAAAGGGGAAAGGGGTATTCCAAGTAGTGTCCTCAGTAAACAGCATGATCATGCATATTACATGTATAATTATTTTTGGGATATCCATATCCTTTGTGAGGAAAAATATTTTAAATGAGGAAAATCATGTGAGGAATGAAATGAAACAACTAAAATCAATAAAGATGCATATATTGTGCTTGATTTATAAGACTTACCCCCTCAATATTTTTTTCATACTTTGACCAGTTGTTAACACACTAATTTACATCATGTAAGCAAAAAAATTCAAGAATAACCCTTAAAGGAGGAAGAAAGTAGAATAAGTGAAGTGACTATGGATGTGTTGGCCATGCCTGCTTGAGAGATGTGCCTGTAGAAGAGTTTATTGATAGTGTCTCTAATTTTGGTGTGCACAACATCATCACTGATGTCTACCCATTTTCATTTATTCATTGTATATCAATCATGTTTATTGATTTAGTATTATTATGCATTATCTTTGGTGAATAGACGTAAAGGTTCTATAATGTCATACAAATATGTAAAGATAAATGTTACATAATTATCAAAAGGCAACAAACTTTTTTTTGACTATGCAATGATGATATTCTGATTTAAACATAAAATGGGTAAAATCATCATAGCCTTATATTATAATCAATTCCCCTAATTTTCAAATTTTTATATTCAAAGTATACTACTATACATCTCCACAACCATTATGTACATCTATGTAGGTGGTATACATCAAACATTGAGAAAACACTATTTGATAGATTTTTGTTCTCCTCTCTACTAGCCAACACACTTAATCTATCATACATTTTAATAAAGAGAGTCCATAAATGTTCCACATATTTATAAAATGGATTATCTATAAAATAATTATATGCATTCTATAAAAAGGGAAAAAACTCACTTGACCTCAAAATAGGTACACTCACCATAGCCTTATATTCAATTCAATTCCACCACCATCTAGAATATTATATTTAGACTATACTAATATAACACACATTAACATCATTGATACCATATAAAGGGTGTTTTCTTGTCTGTAATATTGAGCGTGTTGTAGTTGCTTTTTTATTGTGTCGAACATTGAGAAAATGTTATATGATAGTTTTCTGCTCTCCTTTCTACCATCCAACACACTTAATTAATCATACATTTTAGTAAAGAGAGTCCATAAACATTCTACATCTTTACATAATGGAGTATCTACAAAAGAATTTGATGTAATTTAAAAAAGTGGGAAAATAAAACTTTACCTCAAAATAGGTACAATTTCCATATCCTTATATTCAATTCAATTCCACTAATGTCTAGAATATTCTATTTGGACTATACTATTGTAAAACTTATTAACATAATCGATACTCTAGTACGAGTGGTTCCTTGTCTATAGTATTTATTGTGTTACAGTTGTATTCTTAATTTATGTATGTCAACATAACCATTCTATACATCTATGTAGGTGGTATACATAAAACATAGAGCCGACACTAGTTTATAGTTTTTACTCTCCTCTCTACTAGCCATCACACTTAATCATGAATAAAATTTAGTAAAGAGAATTCATACACACTCCACATCTTCATGCAATGGAGTAGCTACAAAATAATTTGATGTATTCTACAAAAAGGGGGAAAATATGACTTGACCTCAAAATGGGTACAATCACCATAGCCTTAAATTCAATTAAATTCCACTAACATGCATAATGTTTTATTTAGACTATATTTTTGTAACACATAATAACATCATCAATACCCTACTAAGGGTTGTTCCTTATCCATAATCTTGAGTGTGTTATAATTGTATTCTTCATTCATCAATGCTTCCACAATCATTATCTATATATGTGGAGGTGGTATATGTCAAATTTGAATTTTTTTTGAGTTGATAGTTTCTTGATCTCCTCTCTGCCAGCTAACACACTTAATCAATCATAGAATTTCTATAAAGAGAGTCCATAAACATTCCATTTATCTAGGAAATGGAATAACTAAAAAATAATTTGATGTATTCTCAAAAAAGGGGGAAATCTGAATTGACCTCTAACTATGTATAATCACCATATCTTTATATTCATTTTAGTTTCACTATTGTGTAAAATGTTGTACTCAAACTATACTACTATAATACACATTAACATTGTCAATACCATACTAAGGGTGGTTCCTTATCTTTAGTGTGTATCACGTTATGGTTGAATTTTTCATTTGCGTATGCCTTCATAACCTTTCTCTACATCTATGTAGGTGGCATACGTTGAACATTGAATAGATGTTGGTTGATAGTTTCCTACTCTCCTCTCTACCAGCCATCACATAATCAATTGTACATTTCAGTTAAGAGATTCCAAAAACATTACACATATCCACCCAATAGTGTATCTAAACAATAATTTGATGTATTATACAAAAAGAGGGAAAATCTAGATTTACCTTAAAATGGGTACATCACCATAGCCTTACATTCATTTTAATTCCACTAGCATGTAGAATGTTGTATTTAGACTATATTTTTATAACACACATTAACATAATTGATACACTACTAAAGGTGGTTCCTTTTCCATAGTATTGAATGTGTTACAGTTTCATTCTTCATTCACACATGCCTCCACAACCATTCTCTACATCTATACAGGTGGTATATGTCAAACATGAAGTAAATGATATTCAATAGTATCCTACTCTCCTTTATATAAGCCACCATACTTAATCAGTCTTATATTTCAATAAAAATATTCCATAAAATTTCCACATTTTCACACAAAAAAGTAGATATAAAATAGATTGATGTATTCTACAAAAAGAGGGAAAATATAACTTGACTTGAAAATGGGTACAATCACCATAGCCTTATATTCAATACAATTCCGCTAATATGTAGAATGTTCTATTCAGACTATATTATTGTAATGCACATTAACATCATCAATACCCTACTAAGGGTGGTTCCTTGTCTGTAGTCTTGAGCATGCTATAATTGTATTCTTCATTAGTGTACACCTCCATAATTATTATCTACATCTATACAAGTGATATGCATCAAACATCAAATTAACTCTACTTGATAATTTCCTTCTCTCCTCTCTACCAACCATCATACTTAATCAATCATATATTTTAGTAAAGTTAGAGAAATGAATTTACTACAAAATATTTTGATGTATTCTATAAAAATGTGGAAAATTTAAATTGACCTCAAAATGGGTAAAATTTCCATAGCCTTATATTGAGTTCAATCCAGTAATGTGTAGAATGTTGTATTCAAACTATAGTACTATGTCACACATTAATATCATTGATAGTCTATTAAGGGTGGTTCATTATCCATAGTCATGATCATGTTTTGGATTCATTCTTCATGCATGTATGCTTTCACAATCATTCTCTATATCTATATAGCTAGTACACAACAAACATCAAGCCAACACTAGTCAATAGTTTATTTCTCTCCTCTACCAACCATCACAATTAATCAAACATACATTTCAATAAAGAAAGTCCATAAACATTCCACATATTTTCATAATGAATTCACTACAAAAAAAATTAATGTATTGTACCAAAAAAGGTGGAAATTTTGACTTGCCCTCAAAATGGGTACAATCACAATAGTCGTATATTCATAAACATTAAAATTATCCATACCCTACTAAGGGTGTTTCAATGTTTGTAGTCTTAAACATGCTTCTGATTCATTCTTCATTCAAGTATAATATGAAAACTATTCACTACATCTATATAGTTTTTATACCTCCAACATTGAGCAGATGATGACATATATTATGTACTATGGGTGTAATTGTCATAGATAAATAAATGTGCTTTCATTGCAACCATGTATATATATGAAGTTTAATGTATATTTCATATGTTTTTTATTATACATAGCATAGGTCTGATAGAATGTAACATAGATGATAATTATTCTATAAATGATACTCTAATTATGTTGTTATGTATCTTCATTTATTGTTTGTCTTGCTAAGAATTACACCCTTTTATATGTGTTATTTCGATGATCTTGTGCTTATGTGGTGATGGCTTAATGTTCAAATGTTATGCTCATGAATAAATGAGATACATTGTAATTTTGTACCAATGATTGCATGTAACATTGAGAATCATATTTTTCATACTTTAAACATAATTTAGTGTGCAAAAATATAATGCATGACAAAATGGTTAAATTTAACATTATGTTACATTCTAATTTCTCGCTAGACAAACTTGCTAGATTATCCAAGCATATATATAGCTAAAAAATTTATATTTAGCCACTTTTAACTAAGTTGTGAGATAAATGTTGTTATGAGATGGTATAATATTACTTAGGTTATATGATCATACTACTATGAGTTAATTGTAAGTATATCTTTACTTTTTGATCATGTTGATTTGTCATTTTAACTATATTTTATGATGTATGTATATCATGACTGTTATGGTCTAACTACCTACTTTTTATGAAGTTAATGTAGGAGAACTCATCATTCAGAGTGTGGAAGAGGGCGAACATCATTGTAGAGGGTGGTATTGATAGAGACATTAGAGGATGACAAATAACTCGTGAGAACCCTGCACATACTACATAAATAATTCATGTTAGATGCATAGTTTAAATGGTTGGCATGGTGTGTTTAATGTTGTTACATTTAGATTTACTTGCACATGGTTAGTATAGTTTAATGTTTAATTAGGACTCATTTTTATCTATTTTCATGCTAGTCATATTTATAACTATTATGTTTTTATAATTTATATAATTATAATAAAATTAAATTTATTGATTAACAACTTTTCCAGTAAATCATATTAATGTTATTAACTAGTAAATATAATTAAAAAAAGTGTATAAAGTAAAAATAGAAATAAAATTAAATAAAACAAAAAGAAAGAGGAAATAAAAAGGAGGAAATATACTTAATAATGGGAAAATAGATAAAAACATAAAGGAAAGAAAAAAAAATAAAAGATGCAATTTTTCATAAAGGAAAGTTCTATTAAAAAGGATTATACCTATTTATTACAATGAAAATTATGATATAAAAAAAGACTTGGATTGGGGGAAAAAGAGAAAAGAATATGGCGGAGTGATTAGAAAGGAGGCACAAATGGGTGATTTGAAGAATTTGAGAACATCAGTTATTGATAATCAGGTACACCTAGCCAATATAGCTTGAAATTTTATTCTCTTGCCTATTTTTTACTTGCCATGGTAGTATAATTTTCTATGGGGATTATGAAAACTAAGTGTGTGTGTGTGTGTGTGTGTGTGTGTGTGTGTGTGTGTGTGTGTGTGTGTGTGTGTGTACATACAGGAGTATCTACATACATCTTCACGCAAGACATGGTCAAGTTGGAATTGGTCTTCACTAGGCATGCAAGCTCTAGTCATGTTTGAATTCAAATTCAAATTATTGTATTTTCCCTCCAAAATGTTGTTAATGAGGAGTAATTGTAAAAGTAAAGGTAAAAAGTCAATGTAAAAAGTAAAAGAGTGAAATTGGTTAAAGGAGAATCTCCTACGTTGGAGTTGTTGAGCAAATAAAGGAGGAGTGTTTGAAAATATTTCAACCTT
>JARHVA010000450.1:4092500-4122500 GCA_037957365.1 Torreya grandis
CATCTTAAACATCATGAGATGGTACATGAAAATATTATATTATTTAAGGGTGAAACATAGTGGAGTTATTTATTAAGCAAGGATGACATATAAAAAAGAGAATGTCAAATCAAAGAGGTAAAATATGTCTATAGTCTTGATGATGCAGAAAGAACTCAGGAGTGGGAAATGACAAATCCTAACAAGTAATTTTTATATCATGGATATAACAGGGGAGAGATTGATGTAGATGGGGAAATCCCCTTTGCATTGGGCATCTATCTCCTATAAAATTTGGAATTGTTATTTATATTTAGGAAGCACGAGTGATGGATTTGATGTTTGGCATGAATGTAATGAAGTTGTGTTCTAAATGTTCGTAATAGAAGTTGACACTGCAGATAATTTGTAACATGCAATCTAATTTTAATTATCTTCTTTTTTTATAGTTTCTATTGTATTCATTATGTGTGTTTTATTCTAAACATGAATGTTTTCCCATTACAAGGGTCATTATCTCATTATCATGTACTACCAACATTAGCCAGTGGATATGAATTCTTCTATAGAGAGTGCATTTGAAGGACATTGAATGTACAATTAGTACCTTTATGGTAGATGATGCCATTACATATATAAAAATGATCAAGTGCATTTCTATTTTATGTTCATGCATAATGATTTTTGGATCTATATCATAACATACAACACTACCAATATATATGGTGAAGTCTTACAAAATTATTGGGCCATACAAGGAAACTTTCAATTGTGATGTCTACTTGTGCATTTGGCATGTTCGACATGCATGGCTAAATAACTTGATAGTGACGGTGATGAATGATTAGGTTAGATGCAGAATGTTCAATGAATTGGGCTTAATAATGTATGGTTGTGCTAATGAGGACATGGCTAATAGGGAGTCAAAAAAGTTTGTAGATAGGGATTGATCTACTCAAGTCAACTTTACTGAATATTTTCTTCCCCAAATCATGAATCAACACTCTTGTAATGTCTTGAAGTTATCACCTACAATTCATCTTAACTATAGAGACTTTCCTATCATAGACCTCTTATTCTTAACGATCTCAAGTAAATAGCTAGGCAAATGGCATCTAATAAATCCCCTCTAACTAATGGTTTCACCTATGAAATTTATCAGGTCCTCTAGGACATTTTGGACATAATATTCCTAAATTCTATACTAAATTTTTATTTTCCATCTCCCTAGGATCCCTTATCAATCATGGTAATATAAAAGTTCATCTCGAAGGCTATATATTCTAAGCTTATTACAATGTAGAGGTGGATAACCCTTATAAATGTCTCCTATGAAATTATTGATAAATCCCTTATCCTTAGGCTAAGAGATCTTCTTCCACTCATTTTAAAAGTGAATAAACATGATCTATCCAATACATGTATATTATCACCAATGTTAAATTGTAGTTTGGGAGGGTATGGAATTTCCTAGAGTCTCTGATAAAAAATCAATGTTTGCAAAGATTACTTTTGAGAAAAATTTTGACAAGATTGAGTGGCCTTTCATTTTTGCTATGCTTTAAGCTCTATGTTTTGGCTATTGATTTATCTATATCATTTATATGTTGTTTCAAGACGTGAAAGGTTACGTCATCATTAATGGAGTACAATCCTGTAACTTTGGGTTGTTTAGGTATATTAGGCAAGTTTTTCCCTTGGCTCCCTCTCTCTATGGGATTTAACTACCTTCTGGAAATCTACTCATCACCCCCATTCTAATCATCAAGTCATAGATGGGAATTTTACACATGATTCTTTTCTTACCCTATTAAAGGAAAAATATTTAGTGAAGAATAACATGGGGTGCCTTGACATTTTTTCCATGTGTAAGGATACTATACTTTAGTGGAGAAAGAATTAATGATATAAGAGATCTATTTCCCCTAAACTTCCTTGGTTGGAAGGATATCGATGACAATAAATACATCTAGGTGTGCAATTTAAGTTTATAGAAATTCCCTTTGATTTTCAGGCCTCTCCTTCTGAGCTTTGGTCATATGTTATTTAGAGGGTTACGAAAAATAGTTTTCTATTGGATCACCAAACCTCTTTCTGTCTTAGGGAAGTTCCATGTATGCTCCAAAGTGTTGGTCACTACCCATGTGTACTATTATTCCTGTTGGGCTATTT
This sequence comes from Torreya grandis, assembly GCA_037957365.1. Taxonomy (NCBI): domain Eukaryota; kingdom Viridiplantae; phylum Streptophyta; class Pinopsida; order Cupressales; family Taxaceae; genus Torreya; species Torreya grandis. The sequence continues at coordinate 4,094,652 of JARHVA010000450.1, forward strand.
CTAAAGATGTATATGATATGTTGGTGAAGTTGATGAGATATTTTGCTTGAGTTAATTCATAAGGCCATAGGGGTTTCTACCTCATTTCTTCAGAAAGAAGTTGGGGGCTTTAGGCTCATTTACATCAAGCTCTAAGTTTGTGTCCTAAGTGTTAAATGGACCATTAGAAGCTTAAAATAGGATAAAGATTGGAATGTTTTTTTAAGACACTACATTACCCAAGGAACCCCTCTTGGCAAGAATGCATGGAAGAGTCTTGATTTACATTATCTATTTCTTTATCTTATGCAAGTTCATATTAGTACCACTTTTATCATTAAAATTATATGGAAAGACTGGTAATTACTCAAACCTAACCTAATCTAGGTAGACAATGGTTTCATAAAGGGAATTTCTCTTAATTCTCATTCTCTTTGGTGGTTTTCTATTATTAATATTAATAAGGTCCTATTTGCCATGGTACCGTATAAAAAGAGTTTTGGAATTTCTAAAAATGGAATAAGGACTATCGGTGACATCTTCTGTAAGGTTTCATGAGGGTGGCTCTCATGGGATATGTTTGGAATAAAATACTAGCTCAAATCTTATGATGTAGAATCTATTTATAAAATTTATAACTCCATACCTGATGTTTATCTTCAAAAGATTATAGTTTCATCTGGAGTCCCATGATGGAAAGATTGGCATTGGCCCACAACTACTCCTTTTGGCTAATGAAAACCCCATTTCATGTATTATCTTCTTTCCCCTTGACATATTCAGAGTGAAACCATCACCAGTTGGTGGAATTTAAGGTCTCTGGATGCCATTTGGGCTAGAATGTTTCCTAATGTTTGGAAAGCCCAAACTGATCCCAAAAATCTAATTTCTTCTAGTTCATTCTTTTCTAGATCCTACCAATTGGAAACTGAGTCAAGCATATGGGGGTCTCAAATCCCATTTGTATTGCTTGTCATTAAGTTGAGACCTTTAAACACCTTTTCTTGTTTCCCCCCCATGCTCAATCAATCTATAAATGTATTCATACCATTTTCAAACCTTTTCTTCTAGAATTCTTTACTTGGAAAATGATTCTCCTTTGTGGCTTAGTGATGTTACCTGCAAGATATAATATTTTTTATTAGACCATTCATACTAATATTCTTTTTCATATATGGAGAGCTAAAAAATATGTTATTTTTAATAATGAAGCTATGGATAAAGATTTTTGGTGACTAAAAAAATTACTGTTATCTCAAATGTTTTGCTTCAGATACAAATCTCTACTAAAAATGTATGCTTGGAGGTGGAGCACCTTTAGACCCCCTTAGACCACTAAGGGCATGGTTCGTGTGTTGTTAGTTGAGTGCCTTTAGTTCTTCCTTGACATCGTTATCCATCTAAGGGTTAGGGCCAAGGTTTTCATCTTCACTTATCTAGGAATAGGGGGAGCTCCTCTCCTCATTCCTGATGGCCTTCACCTCTCTGTGGGGGTGGCATGTTTCACTGTCTTGTACACAACGGTGGTAGCTACTAGGGTGCTCCTCCCTAGGATATTTTTCCTCCCCTACCTCTTGCGAATTCCCTCTCTCAACAAGCTGAATATTTTAAAAAGGAGTAGCAAACTTATGGGTGGGAGCTTGTTCCAGACATAACGGAGCTTCTGGGACTAGTAGCTAGAGGGACAACCATGATAGTCCATCTTCTCCGATTGCCATGCTTTCCAATACTTCTTGATAGTCTTAATCTTTGTATTTGTTAATTATTGTTTTTATCATTTTTTTAATTAAATCACATTTTTATTATGACTTTAATTACAATATAATATTAGTTTTAGTACTCATGTAATTTTTTTTTTTTTTTTACTAACAACATTCTACAATATTATTTTTATTTAAAAAAGTGCACTTTTTAATCAAACTAAAAACAGTATGAAATTTAAGAAAAAGTGCAGTGTCATATAAGCACGTGCTGAAACCAGGACCAATGAATCACAACTATTGAAGAGGAGAGCGAATTGAATTTTAGCATTGGCTTTCCACTTTTGAATAGATGCCGAAGTTCAAAAGACAAAAAATCAAAGGAGTTTTCATGGAATAAATTACGCCTCTTTTAACGGGATTAACGGTTGACGACTACGCTCGTCCGGAATTAATGCGGATAAGTTTGACAAAACGCTACGAGCTTTCGCCGGGGCATTTTCTGGTAATAGTGTTTCACATGTAAAAGTCGACATTTGAAACAAAAAGAGGTACAGCCGTCCTCAAAGCATTAATTAGTTTGTTTTTAGCTTCGAAATTCGTGGAATGTAACCCGTACATTGATAAAGGCATTCAGGGTTGGTATTTCTAAGATTTTCCACCGCATTGGTAGAAAAATAGTTGAATATCTTGTTTTCTTCTGTCACTTCAGCAAATAGGTTGGCCATAGAATACTTCAAAAATTATCGAAATGTGGTATGACTGAATACCAGTTCAGAGTGTGGACGCGCATCTATTAAATGTATGCAGCTTTTTTAGCAGCAATTGTGATTGCTACATCACATCAGGAGTCAGCGAACAGTCATCATAAATGTCATTCGTCTCCATTACCGCTGTACTGCGTCCCACGCGATAACATGCACTTATGCATTTTGTCAACTGGTGGGGCTCAAGATTTTATATCTTTAGAGGCTGAATTTTCTATATAAGAAAAGCCGATGCAATATCTTCTTATAGCATTAGAGTCTTCCCTCAGCCAAAATGGCCATAAATCAAGTGTTACAGGCATCGTTTGTTTTGTTTGCTATGTCTTTCTTCCACTTAGAAATGGTCAAATCATTTGAATCTTTCGAAAACATCACGAACCAGGCAGCGGAACAAACTGGGCCTGGAAATGCTGTTAAACATCATGTTGAAAAGCCTGAGCTTGTTGTCGAAATGGTAGAACGGTAAGCATCTCACCTTTCGTTTGTATAAATTCTTTTTGAGATGAAATGATGGAGTTGTTTGGCATTAGCGTATCTTATGATTTTTATAATCGTAAAGGCATTAAAATTAATATTGTAACTTTGAAAGTTTATTGGGTAAGATGAATTATAGTAATTGTAGACTGGTACTGAACAATTTAAGAGGTCACGTGCAGGAAGATTAATAATTCGAGAAGGCAACTGAGCTATTTGTCCTGTGGGACAGGCAACCCCATTGACGACTGCTGGCGTTGTGATCCCAACTGGGTTAACAACAGAAAGAGCCTCGCTGACTGTGCCATCGGATTCGGCAAAAACGCCATTGGAGGTCAGAACGGCAGATTTTATGTCGTTACCGATCCCAATGACGATGACCCCGTCAATCCCCGGCCCGGCACTCTGCGTCATGCTGTTATTCAAACTGAGCCTCTCTGGATTTTTTTCCAAAGAGATATGGTTATTCAGCTCAAGGAAGAACTTATCATGAACAGCTATAAGACCATCGATGGCAGAGGAGCCAACGTTCACATAGCAAATGGAGCGTGCATTACAATACAATATGTGACAAACATCATCATTCATGGAATTCATATCCACGACTGTAAACCTGCAGGAAATACAAATGTGAGGAGTTCCCCTAGCCATGTTGGGTATAGAACTCGGAGTGATGGAGATGGGATTTCTATATTTGGAGGAAGTGCAATTTGGGTAGACCACTGCTCTTTGTCAAGCTGTCAAGATGGCCTGATCGATGCCATCCATGGATCAACTGCCATCACTATTTCAAACAACTTTTTCACACACCATGACAAGGTGCTCAACTTTTTATTCCCTCTGCATAAATTAATTATTCTTATAACACTTGATATTATTTTCTTTAAACAGGATCTTAGAGTTGTTTAAAGAATTTTACTAAGTTCACTTTCATTGTTTTTGTTATGTTGCAGGTGATGCTCCTAGGTCACAGCGATGACTATACACAAGATGTTAACATGCAAGTGACAATTGCATTTAACCACTTTGGAGAAGGTCTTGTTCAACGTATGCCCAGGTATAATTAAAATCTGAGATAGTACTCTGTTTTCTTTAATTAAATACCAATAAACTACTTGTTAGGGTTTATCCATTTGGTATTAATAAGAGTTAAAATACCATTGTAATGCAGATGTCGACATGGAAACTTTCATGTGGTGAACAATGATTACACCCACTGGGAAATGTACGCCATTGGGGGAAGTGCAAACCCAACCATAAACAGTCAAGGCAATAGATTCCTTGCCCCTAACAATCCATCTAGCAAGGAGGTATTAATGCTCGACCCATACCACTCATACACCTTTACTATAATGAGCATATAATATTTTTATTGATATGGATAATGTGCAGGTGACAAAGCGGGAAGATACAGCAGACAGTGTGTGGAAGAATTGGAATTGGAGGTCACAAGGAGATCTAATGTTAAACGGGGCCTTCTTCACTCCATCAGGCGCAGGAGCTTCAGGAACATATGCAAAAGCCTCAAGTGTGTCGGCAAGGCCTTCGACTGTAGTGGGGTCTATCACTTCAACTGCAGGGGTTCTCACCTGCAGAAAAGGCTCTCGCTGTTAACCCGAAAACTCACATCTACAAGGCGTAGGAAGAGTTTAACTCTGTAATGAAGGCTCTGAATAAGCCATCATGTCTTGATCGATATAATGATCGCGTCTTAGTCTTGTTTTCTTGAAAAGCGTAGTGGAGGAAGCGCTTGTTTTAATATAACCGAGACAATAATCGTGTCTTAGTTTTGAGGATGTACATGTGTCTTGAGTTTGAGAAGTCTAGTGGAGGAAGCACGTGTCTATCTTACTTTTGTTTTGTTGAGAAATGTAGTGGAGAAACTATATATATGATGAATATCAGAATTTCATTTATAAATAATAAAAAATTTCAATATTTCTGGTAATATTTTCAATAGTAAATTATTATTTTAATTTTCTTTTTTAAAAACTATATTGAATATCTGAATAATTACATCACATTATTAAATATATATATTTTTTGTTTATTTATATTGAACTTTTGATTTTAATTATTTTTTGAAAATATTTCATCTTCCATTCACTTTCAAAGAATTGAGATGAAAACATTAAACAATCAAATTTGATACTCAAATACTACAAACTAACTAATATAAAGCTAAACAAAAACAATAATCTTAGACGATAACAATAATATTGAAATAAAAATATTATTAAAAATTTCAAAAATTTCACTTAATAAAATAAATATGACATAAAGCTAATAACGATGACTTTTTGAGAAGTCATAAGCAGTAACATAATGAGGAGCAGTGAAAGAAAGTAAATGGAAAATGAAGGGCCTTCTATTGTGTGAATAGTCTCCTAATTCTTAGTGCCTCCCAAATCTTATTACACAACAAATTTGATTGACAGTCAATATATGCTAAATAATAATGTTCTTGGCATTCCCCAACAATATAAAGGATTAAGGGTAATTTAAGTTTTAAATTTGGTGATCATATTACTACATTTATGTTTTTTTTAATCATTAAAAAAGTTCAATTTTTATAAATCACATAGATGTAAAGTAGATTTTAGGTAGATTATTATTTTTTAAAAAAATTAAAATATTGTGATAAATATATAATTTATTATTTGTATTTTTTTTTAATTAAAAATTATATTAATTTGTGAAACGAAATATTAAATAAATAAATAGTATTAAATAATTTTAAGATATTGATGGTTGATTGCTAAATTTAGTCTTCATGAACCATCTTATCTACTGCAGGGTCTTACCATGATATTTTGTCATGTAATAAAATGTAAATGCCTTTAAAAATGTACCATTACATCTAGGAGGAAACTATTGGAATAAAGAGATGTTTCCTAAAGGTAACAAAATATAATCATTCTCATTCTTGCATTCATAAACTCAGTTACTAAATTTGATGGTCATATGATCATATTTATGTTTTTTAGTTATAAAATATAATCAATTTTTTTCAATAGAGCATATTAAATTTAAGGTGAAATTTTTAATAGACTAATAAAATTTCAAATAGATTATAATAAACATATAGACTATCTTTAATATTTATTTCCTGAGTATAAAATTTATTAAAATTTGAAAGGCAATATCAAATAAATAACCATCATCAAAAAAATTCATGATAAACAGGTTTGATTGTCAAATTTAGTCCATGTCCACACTATACCTTCCTTATTACGATATAAATAAATAGATTTTCACTAATTTGTGACACAAACACTGAGTTAATTTTTACTAAGTTGATAAGTATGTATAAAATACTAATATAAGTCTAATTAATTAACTTCAAAACTTCTGATTTTAAAATCAGAGAGTAGTGATCATATAAGGTTTAAAAGTGTATCTATTTATGTGAGTCATGTAAATATGACAATGCAAATGTAAGACAATAAGTGATAGAGATATGACACCAAAATTTAGTGATGAAGAGAGATTTCAACCAAGAACATCTTATACTATTTAGATAATGTAAAAATCAATGTGAATCTTTACACAAAATGACAAATAGATCCAAATTAACTTAAAAAATATGTTTACCTACTTTGATATCTAAATATGCCACTTAGTTATTTATGCTTTGACTTTGATCACATGCAAAACAAATTTATTATTTTTGTCTTAATTTCCAAGGAAACAATCATATGTTTTAGGATTTACATTAAATCATAGAATTAAAAACTATCTTCATCTTTGTTATGTCCTTAGAGGATCATAACAATCTAAAAAATTACATACTTTAAAATTTGAAATATTTTTAGTAGTATAGAAATTAGTTTTATAGAATGTTTGTCTAATTACGTTGAGAGGCATTTTATAATGACATCTAGGATAGTGGAGGCTATGTTGAAGTGAGTGTGTTCACTTTTAATTTGATGTATATTCAACCATTATTTAAATATTTATTTATTAAAAAATACTCCACTGACATTATCATACCATATTGACTTTTACATAGTTAATAATAACTATTTAGAGTTAATTTTTTTTAAAAGACTTTATGAATCATAATATTTATATGTTTTATTGAATTTTTTATAATGGATTTTGTTAATATTTTTTATACTCATTGTAATATTAGAAATGAAGTAATATTAGAAGTGAAGTGTTTATAAATCATAATTTAGTTGAATTTTTGAACAAAATGGCTTGAGGATTCAATTCAAAGTTATTTTTAAGTTATATTTTAAAAAACTAATTTAAAAATTTATTAAAAAGGTTAAATTTTTATTCTCATAATTAAGTCGATGTCAACTCAATCAGTTACTCTATATTCATCTCAGATGGATCTTTTCAAATAAAAATGTTTGATATGTGAAAACAAAGTTAAATTTTTTATCTTTTTATGACACATTTTATAGTCTACTCCTTGATAAGGGGGTGTGGTGGATAACACCCACCCCTAACCCTCGACCCCCACATTATCCCCCATCCCCATACCCATCCCCATAATTATCATAGCGGGGTCTAACAGAGAGGGGCAGATGACATCCTATGTGGCCCCTATTTCTAGGAAGATGAATTGCACCAAATTTTGTATTTATAAGAAAAGTCTTAATAGAATTTTGCCACTACATTTTTGGGAGGAAGAATCTTAATAGTGATTTACCAATTAAGAATATTAATCTTTGTGGAGTTCACATGTAATCTACACAACGTTTGAGTTTACATGTAATCTCTTCATATTGGAATTAATAAAGCTTGATATCTTACACTGTTGATGTTTATTTAACTTGCTAAGGTTTACCACGAAAAATCTTATGTTTTATCTCATGGCTCTTAGATATTTTATCTATTTATTTATCTTTGTCCTTACATTTTTTATTTATGTATTGATATAGTGTGTGTGGTTTCCTAACAAAAATTATAATAAATTATAAGTTTCCTATTTAAATAGATAAGTTACACATAGTAAATTATAATATGAAGTATTTTTCATCATATTAAATAAAATCTAATTACATTTTATTATATATATTTTTTAAACGGATAATTTAAATATAATAAATTATATTATTGACTTATTTATCATTACTTTAAAATAATTATTATATATCTTAAGTAAATATATGTAAAATATATTAAGAGATTTCATTTTAATTATATCTTTAATATTAACATAAATGTGATAATCACCTTGAGAATGATATCTCTTGACATATATATATATATATATATATATATATATATATATATATATATATATATATATATATATATATATATATATATATATATATATATATATATATAAAACAAGGAAACATTTATATCTCTTCAAATATAAACACCTTGAGAATGATATCTCTTGACATATATATAAACATTAATTTTATAGAAAAATTGACAAAAAAAACATGACAAGGAAAGATTTATATCTCTTCAAATACTTTAATGTTATATATATATATATATATATATATATATATATATAAAGTATTTGAAGAGATATAAATCTTTCATTGTCATGTTTTTTTGTCAATTTTTCTATAAAATTAATGTCTATTTAATTTTATTTTGTAAAAATTTAAATTTTAAGTTTTGGAGTTTTAAATTTTAATATAATGTAGTTATAGATAAGAAAATTATGTAACATGATATTTACATGTTAAGATTTTAGCATGGATCAATTTTAGCTTGAGGATCTTTAAAGAGGCAAGGAAAATACAAGCAACAAGTTGTATAAGATAGTAAATTAATGATGATCATTTTTACTTCTTATTTAAGTAAATGTTTATCTTGGCCCTATATTTCACGATTCTCTAAAATTTAAGTTGACTTGTAAAACTATGCTTAATGTTATATATAGGGTCGATATAAACATTTACTTAAATAAGAAGTAAAAATGACCATAGTTGATTTACTATCTTATACAACTTGTTGCTTATATTTTCCTTGCCTTTTTGAAGATCCTCAAGGTAAAATTGATCCGTGCTAAAATCTTAACATGTAAATATCATGTTACATAAAATTTGTTGTCTATAACTACATTATATTAAAATTTAAAACTCCAAAACTAAAAATTTAAATTTTTACCAAATAAAATTAAATAAACATTAATTTTATAGAAAAATTGACAAAAAAAACATGACAAAGAAAGATTTATATCTCTCCAAATACTAAAATTTAAAGACCAGAAGCTTCAGATTTCCATTAACTTAAATTTGCTCCAGACTCAATAAAAAGGAAATTTACAACTTAATACTGAGTAGGGCCAATAAATTAATGTGAAAATTAACTATATCTCAACACTATAATATAGAGGCCATTTATATCACCCGTCACAATGGATCCTTGATAGGGTAATGCCTAACACTTTACATGTGTCAATATTTGAATCGACAAAAAAATGTTCAAGAAAAAAGAAGCATCTATGCTAGGCGTACTAATGGAAATCTATAATGGGAATATAAGTCTGTCAAAAGAAACTAAATTGATTTTTTTTCAATAAAGACACCTCTAATGTAAGAATAAGTTTTTATAAACAATAAAATAATTAAATGTTGTCAAAGAAGAAAATAGGGAATGAATGCCACTCCCGCCAAGGTTGGATGGAGTCAATTGTGAGAACATTTTCTTAAATTTTTTATGTTATCTAAAGATTAGATTTGATGGCTATATAATCATTTTGGGCAAACCATCAAGAACTTTAAAAAAATATAATAAATATATAAATTATATTTATTTTTTATTTTTTATATTATAAATCATAATAACATTTCAAGGACAATGTTTAATGAATACCCTACCATTAATTTTTTTAATAAATAAAGTCAACCATCCAATTTAGTGTTTCATACTATTACCACCCCATAAATTCACAAGTGTTCTCAGATGATGAATTCAATGCACAAGCAAAATATTCACTTAATTGTAAGCATGTTTTTAGCATTCCTTCCACTTATAAGTTGCCCTAGAAACTCAAATTAACCATATTTATTAATTAAAAATTTGTTCACTGCCAGTTTTCTTAAGGTACATTTAAGATAATCCAAAATTAATGTTTTTATAATTTAAATTTTATATTTATCAAAACATTTTATGTCATGTACATATCCATATTATAAGGAAAGAGATACCATAAAAAAAATTACTTATAAATAATTTAGCCTATAAACATATACAGCCCATTGAAAAATTTGACCACAATATAAGTTCATTTTGAAACATTAAAATTCATTTGTAGAAGTCAATTTATAGGCCTCTTGCAACCACATCAATTATAAGATATAGAACAAATGCGGTAGAAAGGACTGCGAGGTCTTAGCTTCTATCACAGATTCCTACCATGATTATTTGTCACATCACAAAGTTTAAATCCTTAAAATAGGTAAACAATGACATTTGATCTCTATTCTATGAAATTTTATCTATTTTACCCATATTTTATAGTTGTAAAATTATTTATCCATCTATTATGATGGGAAACTATTTTTTAAAACTCTCAATATTATTAATATTATATAGATATTATACAGAGGCCTTTAGAGGTTTCATGAAGTGGTAAGTTGGGACACTACAAATTATACAAAAAGATGTTATACACTTATCAGATATTTATTTGTACTCCAACACAACTAAACCAACCTTATACAATTAGGGAACACTAAGACAAAGACTCAAACTTCTAAAACCTTTAATGTGAATCTAACTTCAAGATGTATCACTATGTTTTTAATGTCTTTTTACCTTACCAAGAACTATATTTATACTCTTTCAACCTTGAAGTCCATAAAGAAGTATAAATGAATCTCCATTGAGAAGAATTATTTTTTTCAACCATTCAAATTCAAGGATTTTGTATGGTGGTGAAACCACCAATGTATGTAAATTGTCAGTTATGTAATCTCTACTCACACACTTGTGGTTATATAACCATTATGGAAGCACAACCACCACCCTAGAAAGAGCAATGATTATGCCATGTATAAAAAAAACCCTCCATTTCAAGAATTAAATTTTTTTGACTCATCAACATGAATTTTTTTGGTAACCCACATATAGACTCTATCAATATAACATATCTAATTTGGAGTTTTCAATCTAAAATTTACTATAATAGTTTATTTTAGTCATGAATAATTTACATACAATTCAACATAATGGAAACATCTAGTATACATTATTAATAAATTAGTATCCAATTTTAGATAAATAAAACCACTAAATCAATAACCAAAAAAGATGTAAATCATTAAGTATAACTTCATCTATTCATAAATGTATTTATAAAAAACAACTGATAAAAAATTGCATCAAGAGAGAAGTAAAGGGAAAATGTCTTCATCATGGTCAATTACTTCATAGTTCCTCTATATGAATGAACATATTACTCAAGACTTACCATGGGAAAATTTGTGACACCTGGAAACATCCTTAACCTTATGCTCCTTCAATTCCATCTTAATATGGGTGACCACTTTTTTAGAAGCAAATTGGGTCATAACTAAAAGTGTGGATAAGTCTCAAGATTAACACCAAATTTGAGTTGATTATGTAGCCATCAGAAATAAAATTCAAATGAGACCAATTGTAACCAAAATGTATTGTTGAAACTTGAGACATGATCAAAATACTAAACCCTATTATTCTACCTTTACGTTATTCTATGTGACTAAATGACACACATTATATGTGGATACGATTATTAAAACTTAATCTCATGCTAATGTAAGATTTCCATGCTCCACATGGCAACATCCCTTGTATCTTTTGATCATAAATTCTATTGTCTTTCCTTCCTTTAATTTTATATAGTATTTTATCAAACCATGACACAAGGACCCTTCACATTAGTCACCCAGCACACGAATCATATTTGGTTTAAAACTCTCAATCAATTTTTTTATTATACTATGGATGCATGTCCACATTATGTTTTAATTTTATGCCCTCACAAATCCATCAATAATGCTTACATGATGCAAGCCAACCATTTTTGACCTTTACATTTTACAACTTTATTTATTGTAGGGCCCCCCTTTTTTTAACCTTTTTAGGCTACAACATTTCCTACTTTTATTGATCTATGATCCTTTGGATTTTTATCCAAGTGATGCATTATGTATCGACATAGGTCATGGAATTTTATATTTTGATAATGATTCTGATCCCATCAAAAAAATTCCATCACCCATAGAGTATGAACCATCCGTGTGGTAACATTACTGGGTACTTGGTTCATAGGATAATGGTTTGAAATATGTCAAAATTATCTTTATGTTCATAAAGTGACATCATAAAAGAATTCACTCAAATTCACCCTAATCTATATGGATCATGTTGAAAATCAAAATATGACACATTAAGGCATTATATTAACAATATATTCATATGATCCATAGTTTACTCCTTTTCATTTACTATGTACTATGGCCTTACGATTGTAATATGTGGTGCCATGCAACTTTTTACATGGTCATAGAGTCATAGATGCTATTTTTCATTGAATTTATTATATTATATTTCATAGATGTTTTAGATTTTGAATCATTATTAACTATTTCTTGAGATCCATGTTTGTGACCAAAATTATCTAAGTCACCAATTATGTGTTCTCTCGATATTAAACCAAAGACCTCATAGATACAAGACTCTCCTAACAACCATATATGTTACAACTTATTATTAAACTCAAATTGATCCACATGTGATATATAGGAGACCCGAGAATTCCCTTTGAACCTTCATGATGATCATTTAGAATGAGACACATAGAATCATCTAAATGGACACAAGACATGTAGTCCATAGAATTTACAGTTAAAATAATGGGTGAGAGGGATCCCATGGATTCCTAGGATTATATAAAATAATCCTTATCAAGATCATGTCTTCCATTTGTAAATGTTTAAACACAAACATAAATGTGGTCATTGAATTAACTGTAACACACAATGGTCCACTCGTCCTAAGATTGTAAAAGTGCAAGTGACCATGTAAATACTTAATGTAGTGATCCTCAGAAAAGGATGTCAAAGTGGACACAAGGATAAAAATAATAAAGGTCCCAAATCTCATGGAAATAAGAAACTAAGATCTAAATAATTGTATTAATTATAGAACCTTTTTGTGAGAGGGGTCATGATGGTGGTAACTAGGGCTTCTGGTACGAAGCCTTCTCTAGTAATAATGGTGATCAAGATAGGGGCATCAATAAAATTACTAGTTTCCTAAGAATTTTACCACTAGGGGTAGAACATGGAACCATTGATTGGGGAGGTTTCTGGGAAAACACAACAATAGTTGAAATTTGTTAATATGTTGATATATTTAGGTAATATTTTAAGACAACAATCCTCTTTTGATATCCTATTAAACCATTTTGATAGGGATTTCAAAGAGTGTGAATAGCTAGACCAGGATAGGGTTACATCATTAAAAAATTTAATTTTTAATTTTCAAAATAAATCTTTAGAGGATATATTGGAAGGTGAAAAATGGTTTGTGGAGAAGGGTTTGTTATGTCATTTTCATAGGTTCTAGCCATCTCTCTCCATGCTACATCAATGGCTTTTAGAATGCTATAATTCTTAGGTGGAAGGCACTACAAAAATTTATCCATGTGCTAAAGGTTATTTTATTGTCACATTTGAGTCTTTAGTTGATCACACTAAGTTTTTTTAAGCTAAAATTTGGAGTTATGAAAATCACTTTATGCTAATGAAACCATCGACTCCTGATTTTAACCATTGGACAAAAAATATTTTACTATATCCCATTTGGGTGATATTTCCATATCTATCACTCTAATTTTTTTCTAAGATGAGTCTTTCTATTATTGGGTATATGCTAGGTGAGATGTTGAAAATTGATGCTTCTTCATTGAATATTTCCTAAACTACATTTGCCAAGATTTTGGTTTGTTTAGAACTTTAGTCAAATCTCAGGATCTTCCTGTTAGTATTGAACTTAAAATACAAGATATAAGTTCGTCTCAATCCCTTCATTTTGAAGGAATCCACTTCAGATTTCAGAATTATTTTTAGGTTGGTCATCTCTTTGCCTCTTGCCAAAAATTAAAGCATAAGCAAGTATCTTCTTCAAGAAAGTAAGTTAATGCAAAACATCTTGCAGTTTTTTCAAATATTCTTAATTAATCTGTATGAATGGATTATGTGATGGTAAAGATAAATTATTTAGATAAGGTAATATATTTGGTAAAAGTAACTCAAAATGTTGAGAATGTTGGTAATAGTGGTAATGGTGAAAATAAGAGTGAAGATTTAAGAGGCAAATCTAAGGAGGGAAGAGAAGTGTTAAATATTAATTCAAATAATTTGGGTAATGAAGAATATTGGAAGTTGGTAAAAAAATAGGAAAAAAGATCAGCTCAATCTTATATCTTTGCCCAGGAATAATAGTTCTCTTTACAAAACTAGGAAAGATGAGAAAAATAAGTATGGATATTCAACTTGATTAAATTTGTTTTTTAAGCTGAAGAATTCTTAGTATTAGTTATAAAATTTAAATATTTGATATTAAGTTGGATATATGCCTTGACAATCAGATAGTTAAGCCAAACTACTTATGTTCTATTATTTTTTTATTATTTGGGTCAGGGACCTAAGTTTCTAGCATTGATATTAAAAAAAAAATTGACTAGGACCCCTAAGGGTAAAGTGGCCATGGACATACATGATGTTTTTCACTTGTTAATTTTGGTCTATTAAAATCATCCCAAATGTAGATAGATCACAATACAAATAGAGTTTTCAATTTGAATTATATAACTATATTAAAGTCATGTGAATTATGTATGTAAAATATATACTAGAATGGGAATTTGGCTAAACAACAAAGCAAACCTTATGGTAGTGACTTTAGAAAGTCTATCTAGGAAACCATAAATATGTGATAAAAATCATAAGGAACCTTGAAGAGTGGATAGAGCACTCATTTCATTATGAATTGTACTCATTAAGGATCCTAAAATTCTAGGAATATTTTGCACTCCAACAAATCCAAAAACTAAGATTTTATCACAATTATTTTCATTTAATTAAGAAAAAATAAAAATAGTGTAAAACTTTTGGAAGAAATAACGGCCAATAATTTCCATCTAAATATACACAATTATACTAATTTTAGACACATAATTTTGGTACAAGACCATTTTATATTAGTTATTATCTTAATTTTAGTACACTCGATCCACTTGTAAAAATCTAGTTATTTTCAAAATCATTTTAACCCACACTTATCTTATCTAACCTTTATCCATCTAAATATCCTTATCATCATGCAAAATTTATCTATTTTAAAATTTAATATCCTTGTCATCTATTATATTAATAGTATTATCTCTATTCTTAAAATTTATTCCACTTGGCACAAAATGGGGGTCATGATGATTTTATCCCATCTTTCTTTGGGTCCATCTACTTTGCCCTAATTTCATGCATGTTTTATTTTTCTTGTCTCATTATTCCATGGTTGGCCTTTGTACATAATGTATTATATATAACTATATATAAAAGCTAGGCATTATTCATTTTGTAATAAGTACAAGCAATCCTCTTACATTTACTTAACTTTAGGCATTAAGTTACACATTGATAAAATCTATTACCACAGTATTGAAGGAACCTAGACATTAAATCTATAAAAAAACTATGCCTTTCTAAAGTCATGTGTTAACATAAATGTGAACCAAAAGAGGGTTTAAGTGAATGTTTGTGTAATTTCATTGAATTCCCTATGGAGAGAAGCTAAATAAATTTATTTCAATTACACTTCACTCACATATAAAAGATAAATACATAAACTCGAATTTTGAGAATGTGAGATATGCAGCTACAACTCTTTATGGGGTAGCTTGAGTCAACTAAAATTCATGCACTTTTTTTTTACTACATTTGAGAGTTATGTCATGAAGATAAATATAGTGAATTGATTCAATACATCATTTTTTTAGATAAATCACTCAAATCCACCACCATGAACCAACACAAGTCTACCCAAAAAATTTAAAATTATAAAACTAATTAGATAATATATTTGGAAATAAAAAAGTTCCATATTCACCCACCTACTGATTCCATCCCATAAAAATACTATATAGCTCTAAATTTTCTTAGTAACAATTGATAGTTAAATTTCACACATATCAATATAATCATATGCAAACCCGAATCTAATTTTAAAAATCAAGTATAGTAATCTTGTGTGTTAGTATTCATATCCCTTAATCATTTCATTACTTCTCATTTCTTATTCAATTTTTATCATTTTTTAATTTCTATATTTTTCACATTAAGGTTCTAATTTACCATTTTAGATTTTATTATCATAGATCCCTATTATGTTATTAATTTTACTATTTTATTGTCACATTATATCCTAGTGTTCAGTTATAGGAAAAACATATTGTTATACCTAATATTTTGATAATCTAACCTAGGGTTTCATAAACCCTAATCACCCATAGGATTTTATTTTTTATTTTTTGGTGGATAAATTCTAATTATTTCATTTTCCTACAATAGTATTTCCATTCACCTTTCACATATATTACTCATGTTTACATGTGTTTCTTATATTTTATCGAAATCTTATATTTTTGAATGTTTACACTATGTAACATTTCCCCTTAATTTTTTATTTCTAATTTTATATTTTATATCTATTTTTTACATATGAATATCTTTTTTTTCTTACTCCATTGCTTATTCATCATCTATAACTTCCTTCATGTTGTTCATGTTTACATCCTATGCCAACTAGGAATCCTATATTTATACATTCTACTAGTTAGAGTGCTAGAATGAGTTGTGATTCTTATGATTAGATTCAAATTCATTTGTATGGTATTAATTTTTTTTTGAAACAAAAATTCTAATCATTATTAAAATTCAAACATAAGATAGAAAATCATCATAAAATATAAAATCATATGGCATGACGTAAAATAATACAATCTTCTACAGGTAATAATTTCCAAAAATACAAAATTAAAAATTAAATTTGTGTAGACACTTTTATTTTAATCTAAAAAGTGCTTGTTCATAATATAATAGATGAAAAATATAAATATATTAAAACAATGATTATTTCTTTGAATCAATGCACAATTTTTGTTTTCCTTTATTTATTTTTTAAACCACTAAAAACCATAATCATCCTCACTTAAGTATATGTCAACATCAGGGATGTGTTAGGATCTCATCTGTGACTTGTTTTTGAACATATCTAGCTTGAAGTACCTATAAAAATCATTCTACTTGTTGATTTGGCTCCACTGGTAATAAACATATATAATAGTCACAAACTTATTAACCAACCAGTCAAATTTTTAATGGTAATAATATCTTAATTAATTTAAAAACATGTTCTTTAAATGGTGATGATACAGCTCTATTGAAGCATTTGTCTCTTGACTAGCATGGGGCATATTATGGAAAACGTATTTACCACATGCTAATACATTAGGCCCAATGATATCTCTAGTACATAATGCGTGATTATTATTTAGCATATATTTCTATGAATAAATTCACATCAATAACTCCTTCCTCCTCAATATGAGACTTTCAAATTATGTTACCAAAACTTGTAAAAAATTATTGTTGTTTTTCTTCCATCCTTCACCTTTGTAAAACATTTTATGAGGCATGCTCTTCTCACATGCCAACTAAAAAAATAAACCTCGCATTGAAACATTTCCTTTGAAATCTTAATGCCAATTTAAAATGAATAAAAATATTGGTGAATGGATAGTGATTTTCATGAAAATCAATAAGTATTGAAAAAAACAATGGCCTTCACTAACCTGATCATAGTAATTTTAGCACAAGCATTTGATTTCCACTCCAACATGTGAAAATCTGCACTAACCATTAGTTTTCACATCCACAATGTCAAGTATAGAACATTTTTTCTTGACATCAACACCCATTCAATATAAAATACATTATGCATATCATCAAATGAAAAAATTGTGTACAACTTAAACTACATACATGATTAGAAACATAAGTTTCATATCACACAAAAGTAAAAAAATATAATTTCAAAGTTTGACACTTACCTTCAATAATTTTTTCCCTAAAAAATAGGTCCATTGAAATAAAATTGTTGTGTGCATATCTCAACATCAAATTTCAATGTTATAGAAGCTAAATTCCCAAGAAAAAGAGGTACTTTTGTGTTCATTATTTTTTAAATTTCTTTGTAGATAAAATAATTTTTTGAATTTTTATGACACTTTTTTTGATCCTCTATGCATCATTTACCTCAACCTTATATTTAGCTTCTTTGAAACTTACTTCAATGTCAATTACATTTTATCAGGTAAATAAATCATCCTTATCTATTTGACCACTCAACATTATCAATTTGTCATGAACCATTTCATGATTATTTTCTTGAACATATTATACAAGCAGTGACAATGAAACTTCACCACCCAATGATTCAATTTAATACTTATTCAAGGCCCATAAAAAATCAATTACCTAGAAATTCATTTTTCTCTTTCCCATGGAAAATATGTTTTTTATTTTCATTATGTTCTATATTTTTATATATAATAAGATCTTGATTTTTCCATTTTATTAATACATGTATATAAAATTGACACTATAATCCATGGTGGATGTGGTTGACTTTTATCCAATTCAATTACTTCAAAGAGATCACTCCAAAAGGTTAATTTAACACTGAAATATGTTAAAAACACATCCACTTTGACCCCAACTGAAATGTTTGTCTTCAAATTTGAACTATTAATTCAAAAACATGGGAACTAAATCAATAACCAAAAAAGATTCAAATCATTAAGTAAAACTTCATCTATTTATAATTTTTATCTATTTATAAAAGAATCCTTAATAATTTACATCATCAAATAAGCAGAGGAAAAATGTCTTCATCATGGCCAATTAAAAATTGATTGAATCATAGTTTCTCCTTATGAATGCACATATTACTCAAGCCTAAACATAGGGAAATTTGTGACAATTTTAGCCTCCTTAATCTTATGCACCCTAAATTCCATCTCAATACAGGTGACAACTTTATTAGAAGCAAAATGGGTCATAACTGAAAGTGTGAAAAAGTCTCAAGATTAACACCAAATTTGAGTTGATTATGTATCCATTAGAAAAAAAATTCAAATGAGGCCAACTGAAATCAAAATGTAGTGTTGGTACTCGAGACATGATCAAAAGACAAAACCTTGTTATTATAACTTTACATTATTCTAGGTGACTAAATGACAAAAAATTTATGTGGATATGACTATCAAACTTAATCTTGTGCTAATGTAAGATATAAATGGTCCACATCGAAACATCCCTTATTTCATTTGATCATAGGGTCTATTATTTTTCCTTTATTTATTTTATATAGTTCTTATCAAACCATGACACATGGCACCTTTACATTGACCACCAAGAACATGATTAATAAATGGTTTAAAACTCTTAATCATTTTTTTCTATTATATTATGGTTGCATGGCCACATTATACTTTATCTTCATGTCTTCAAAATTCCATAATCTTTCCCATTTATAACAATAATGACTACATGACATAGGCTGACCTTTACATTTTTCAACTCTATTTAGTGTATCACCCTTTTTCTATATCTTTTTATGATGTAACATTGCGTAATTTATTTTATCTATGACCCTTTGGCTTCTTCTCGAAGCAACACATTATATATCCACATGGGTCATGGAATTTTATATTTTGATAATAATCATGATCCCATAAAATTTAATCCATCACCCATAGAGTATCATGGATATCCATGTGGTAGCATTACTAGGTGCTTGGTTCATGGGATAATGGTTTTTAAAAATGTTAAAATTAGTTTCATGTTTATTAACTAACATGTTTATAAGTGACATCATACAAAAATTTATTCAAATTCATCTTGATCTATGTCTTATTTTCAAAATAAAAATGTAATATATGGACGTATTCTATTGTCCATATAGTTACAAGATCTACAGTCTGTTCCTTTTACTTTACTATGTATTATGGTTTTATGATTGTAATGCATGGTGCCTTATGATGTTTTACATGCTCATATATTTAAAGACTCCATTTTGCATTGAATCTATCATTTTTCATTTCATAGATGTGTTAGATTTTGAATCCTTATTCTCTATTTCTTGAGATCCGTGTTTGTGACCAAAATTCTCTAAGTCACCAAATTTGGGTGCTCTTGGTATTGAATCAAAGACCATATTGATATAAGACTCTCCTAAAAGCCAAATATGTTAGAAATTATTGAACTCAAATCAAGCCACATGTGATGTAAAAGAAACCAAAAAAATTCCCTGTGAGCCTTCATGATCAGCATTTAGAATGAAACACATGGAATCATCTAAATGGATAAAAGCCATGTAATCCATAGAATTTATAGTTATAATAATTTATGAGAGGGATCCCATGGATTCCTATATTTATATAAAATAATCCTTATCAAGATCAATTTTTCCATTTGTAAAGGTTTAAATACAAACAAAACAGTGGCCACCAAGGTAACCCTAAAACACAATCACCCTTAGTCTTAAGATTATAAAAGTGTGAGTGGATATGTAAATACTTAATGTAGTGATCCTAAGCTAAGAAGATCAAATTTTCCAAAAGGATGAAAATAATAAAGGTCCCAAATCACATAGCAATAAGAAACTAGGACCTAAGGGTAAATTGGTCATGGACATACTTGATGTTTTGTAAAGGATAATTTTGATCTATTAAACTGAGTCCAAATGTAGATAGATCACAACACAAAAATATTTTACGTTGTGAATGATATAAATATATTAAATTCATATGAATTATTTATATAAAAAATAGACTAGAATGGGAATTTGGCTAAATAACAAGGCAAACCTTATGGCAATGACTTTAGACAGTCTATCCAGGAGACCATAAATATGCAATGAAAATCACAAGGAACCTTGTAGAGTGTCTATAATAATCATTTTATTATGAATTTTCCTCATCAAGGATCCTAAAATTATAGGGACATTTTGGGCTCCAAAAAATCCAAAAACTAGGTTTCCATCACAATTATTTTCATTTAATCATAAAAAAAGAAAAAAAGTGTAAAAAGCTTAAAAGAAATAATGGCCAATCATTTCCATCTAAATTGACACAATTATACTATTTTTAGACACATAATATTATTACAATACTATTTTATATTAGATATTCTCTTAATTTTAGTACACGATCCACTTGAAAATATTTACCCATTTTTAAAAACATTTCTACCAACACTAGATCTTATCTGACCTTGATCAATCTAAGTGTCCTTCTCATCATGTTAAATTTGTCTATTTTAAATTTCAAGATCCATGTCATCCATTATCTAAATATTATTATATATATTCTTAAAAATTATTCCACTTGGCTCAAAATGGAGTTTCTTATTCTATCCCCTATGTTTTTTTGGGTCCATCTGCCTTGCCTTGATTTCATGCATGTTTGATTTCACTTGTCCCATTATTCCATGGTTGGCCTTTATGTATAATGTCTTATATATACCTATATATAAAAGATAATCCTTATTAATTTACTAACAATTATAAGATATCCTCTTACATCCACTTTAATTAGGTCATTGAGATGCACAATGATCAAATCTATTACCACACATTTGAAGGAATATGAACATTAAATTTACAAAAAAATATATGCCTTTTTAAAGTCATTTGTTATCATTAATGTTTACCAAAATATGGTTTAGGTTAATGTTTGTGTAATTGCATTGGATTTCCTATGGAGAGAAGATGAAGCAATTTATGTCAATTACGCTTCACTCACAGACAAAAGACAAATACATTAACTTTAATTCTAAGCATGTGAGATATGTAGCTACAACTCTTTATGGTGTAGCTTGAGTTAGCTAAATTTCACACACTTTTCTGTTACAACATTTTAGAGTTATGACAATGAGAGAAATATAGTCAATTTAGTGATTTGTTACATCAATTTTATAGATCAATCACTCAACACTACTACCATTAACCAACACAAGTCTATGCAAAAAATTTAAAATTATATAACTAATTTCAAATTCTAATTTTTTTTAGGTTATATATTTTGAAAGAACAAATGGTACACATTCACCCACTTACTAATTCCATCACATACACATACTATATAGCACTAAATTTTCCTAGTGATAATTGATAGTTATATTTCACACGTATTAGTAAAGTTATCCATGAAGCCATATCTAGTATTAGAAATCAAGTATAGTCATCAGGTGTGTTATTATTCATATCCCTCGGTCATTTCATTGCTTCTCATTTATTTTTAGATTATTTATCATAATTTCAATTTCTATATTTTCATGTTAGGGTTATAATTTAACATTTTAGATTATATTACCAAGGATCCCTATTATGTGATTAATTTTACAATTTTATTGTCACATTATATCCTAGTGTTCACTTATAGGAAAAACATATTGGTGTACATAATCTTTCAATAATCTAACCTAGGGTTTCATAAACCCTTATCACCCCTAGGGTTTGATTTATTATTTATAGAGTTTGAATTCTGATTATCTCATTTTCCCTACCATAGTATTTTCATTCACCTTCCACATATATTGATTATATTCACATGTGCTTCTCATATGTTTTTTTAATTCTTTTTTTTTTTAATGCTTACACCTTCTAATGTTTCCCCTTAATGTTTTATTTCTAATTTTATATTTTATATCTATTTTTTACATATGCATACCCATTTTTTCCTATTCCATTGCTTATTAATTATCCCTAGCTTCCTTCATGTGTTTCATATTTACATCTTATACCAGTTAGGAATCCTATATTTATACATTCTATTAAGTGGAGTGATAGAAAGAATTGTGATTCTTGTGATTTGATTTAACTTCATTCGTATGCTATTCATTCTTCTTTGAAATAAGGAATTTCAATCATTATTAAAATTCAAACATAAGATATAAATTCATCATAAAATATAAAATCATATAGCATGACCTTAAATAATGTAATCTTATACATGCATAAGTTTTCAAGAATACTAGATTACAAATTGAATTAGTGTAGACACTTTTGATTGAATAAACAAGTGCTTGCTCACAATATAGTAGATGAAAAATATAAATATATTAAAAAAATATTATATATTTAAAGCAATGATCAATTTTAGTATTACTTTATTTTTATTTGACCCATGCCAAATCATAACCATCCTCAGGGTAAGTAAACCAACTTGGGGGACAAAAAAGGGCCTACCCATGGACATGATTTTTCTGAAATTTTAGAAAGGTGAACTTCTGTAGATAATTAGAGATGACTACACTCAAAATTTGAAGATGGTATAAAAACATAAATTGTAGAGTTTCAAGTCTAGTTTCCAAAAAAATAAATAAAATAAAATGGTTAAGTATAAATAAGTCAAACAACTAAAATTTTAAGAGGATCTCCTATATTTTTTAATAAAATTTGAATTGTACCATTCCATGTGGCCCACCATTTTTTGAGCATAGTTATTTAGGAACCTTTTGGTGAATATTTAGATAAGATATTCTATTGTGTTATGAATATTTTTTTATATTTTTTGGATTAATATTTTTTTATTAATTTACAATTAAGTATATCTTGAAAACTAACAAAAAAATGGATAGTCAACTGTGCAGCCCCCCTTAACCACCTTAATAAAATGAAAATTGATTTTTTTTTGAATTTGTGTAGAATTAGGCCAAATTTGTTAACATATAATTTGTTTTGTACTCAGATCAATGAAAACAATTTAGACAAACATGAATAGGCATGTATGGGTGAGGCATGTAGTGGCCTAAAAAAGGTGTTGTTAGAAATAAATATAGTTTAAACCATTAAAATATCACAAAAAATATGAAAATATGAAATAAGACAATGAGATCATCATAACGATAATAATTTTTATAATTTTAATTTTTAAATCCATAGCATATTTGGTTATTGAAGTTGAAATTTGTTGGTTTCGCCTAAAACTCTTGATCTCAACTATAGATGTACAGTCCCAAGCCTTTGGCTCAGAAATCTAAGTTGTTTCTGACCCTAAAAGTTTGGTTTTAAATTCAAATAGTTCATACACATTATAAATATGTACACACTATATAATGTAATAAATAACAAGTACACATTATATAACGTGTATGCATTACTTTGACATAAAATGAAACAAACAAATTTCATGTTTGTGATAGGAGACATGTCCCATTAGCCATGCATCCTTATAGGGGACATGTCAAATTTTGTGTTTATTATATGGGAAAGGTCTTATTAGCTTTAGACAATGAACTAAGGTGCCATAACATCACATTAAACTTCAAAAAAATTACCCTTTTCAATATGTCATCTTAACCACTTATAACTAAGATTTCAAGGTATAACACATTATACATTTGAAAATATAATTTATTTTATCATGAGAGGTCATAAAATACATTTTTTTAACCTATGATCAAAACTTAACCTATAGAGTACCAATCATTGTTCATTAGATATCAATACTTGACTCTTACTTGTCAAGATGTGATTGTTTACTTTTAATTTTATAGAATAAATGTTGAATAAGTATTAAATATTATATGTTTATCTTCTAGTGCACTTTAATATTAATATACACCAATATGTTTCATCAAGAGAACACATGTTAACAAAAGCCTTGTTCAATAATTGAAACATTCACATCTATTGCGATATTTCCGCTAGTAGGGTAAGGATATAACTTACCACATTACTTGCCTAAAATCCTATCTTACCCTTTTGTTGTTTATTATATTTCTTTGACCAAACCCCTTTATTTATAAATTTTAAACTAATTTATTTAAGTGGAAAACCCATTGAATTGGAATATGCAATATACATAATCTTTTGTATGTTGAAATAAGAATCGAGCCCTTCGTATAATAGTGCATATTCTGTATATCTATTTCCATAATGCTATCTAATGGAGACCAGTACTTGTGAATCATGCCTTAAATTGTCCCAAAAACATGCCTAAAATGTGTTAAATAAAGTCCACTTAAATTTTCTCCATGGTCACTTAGTGCATCTAATTTAATAGGTCTATTTTGATGTCTCAATTAATATTATAACAAGAGTATTCTATTGTTACATTTATTCACTTAATTCCCCTAATGTATTAAAATACATTATTCAAATTTTACTTAAATTTAATCTCTTGTGAAAATATGGTTAATCCTCCATTCTATGCACCACCTTCATCTACCCCTCCATCACACATGGGACAACCATCAACCACTCCATCCATTCCCATATCATCTAAAGAGTGTGTCTTTGACATGGGACTAGTCCTAGCCAACCATGGATGCAACAATTGAAAGCTAAGAAATAATCCAAACAACACTTGGTACTTATCAATACTATAGAGTTATATACCTTGCTATGTAATTAGGATGGTAAGATATGAAATTAAGATGATGGGTACAATGTATGTATATTTTTTTCTTAAATATTTTGTTCAAATTGGGTACACATTTTATTTTGTATAAGATATGGTTTTGAGCTCAATAAACTTGAAATGGTCGCATGTATCCATTAGTGATGATGTGGTTTTAAGATGCCATACCTGTAGTGATGAATTTATATTTTATAAAATATCTAAATACACTAGGGAATTTTTTTGAAACCACTAACGGATGGTGTGGAATTAGCATTGACCAAGTATGACATATGTATGAGTTACCCTAGCTCAAACTGTATTGAACTTATTAAAGATACATTAAACCTATGATAATGTCCCCTAAATTTGAGACCTGCTTCCCCTCAAGGATGATTTTGAGTAGAGAGACCAATAATTTTTCATGTGGATGATGAACTTCTCACCTCATATAGATGGTTGATTAGAATTGAATACCAGTGTATAATTTTCATACAGTAATGGCAAGTCATAGGCTAACATCATGTGAATTATTTACTAGACATGAGTTGATTAGATCGATGTCAATATTTAAACATTATTGGATTCTATGTATGTATGATAAATTTGTGAGTAATACTTAGTTCAATGGGTTGGATCAGTGATGGAACATGTCTAAGTATGAAACATGTGCATATTTAAAAAAATTACACTTCTCTAGCTATACGAGAACTAAAAATATGGAAATATTTGATTGGATTAGGCATCCTGAGGCTCTGATAAACATGATGCTTATAGGAATAGTAATAGCACAAATATATGTGTGTACAAGATACACAAATTCATGTATCTAATTGGACTAGGCCTCATAGGAAACTAGTAGATCTCTTTAATGCTTCTAGGACTTGACACATATAATAGTGTTGATACTTCTGAGCACATATGAGGTACATGTGGTTATACATATTTAGATTTGGCCTCTTGAAGCATTGTTAACTCTAAAAATTTGAAGACTTGATGTATCTCTAATAGCTTTAACAATTTTTGGTGTAAGTGGTACACATGTGGCACAACGAGGTTCAATTATAGGGGAAATTGAATTCAGGAGGCATGGGGGGCCAATTTGAACCCCTTATTGATATAAATATAAGATCATGATACATGATTTGGGACAAAATTAAGTATGATTCTATCTATCATGAATTGAACCAATTAGTCAATTCATTCAATTAGAGACGTGATTTGGGAAAAAATAAGCCCTGAAACCAAATTTATGGCCCAATCAATTGTATAATATAGATACAACATGTATGACTTAACTTACCCTAATATAATTAGAAATTTAAATTTTAATGCAAATGTGGCTAAATTCAACCTGTTGAACCTAAATTTGAGTCTACGATGTGATTGAAAGGGATAAATTAGGTCACGTTTCATGACATATTGATTGTAAACCCTAATTTTATCACTTGAGAATGTACAATTCCCCTAAACCCTAATTTCATGACATATACACATGTACAAACCCATTACATTAAACCCCTAACCCTAAGTCCTAATTTTATAACAAACACAACCCCTAAGTTTCTTTATTTCATCACAAATACATAAATTCATTCCCTAATTACTTTTCTCTAGGATAAGAAAAACACTCTCTATGATAGATAAATGTGTTGAGGGCTAGAAGATTATTTTGAAAATCTCCTCGGTCATTTACTTTGACTTGTATGATCATCTTACATGTTTTGAGGATTCAAAACATTCACTAAGATATGTAGGACCCTTCAAGGTAAAAAAGTGATCGGTCATATAGTATATAGGCATGTTTTGATGATTCTAGACTTTGGGCTGGTCATGACATAATTGGTTAGAGTAAGTAATACTCATAATCATGTTTGAATAGTTGGAGATATCATTGAGTAGGGTCTTATAGGATGAATGCCTAGGGAATAGATAAACTTGGAGGAACAATGGTGAGTTTTACAAGTAATTGTCCATTTATTTTCTTTGCTAAGAAATGTTTTTGTCTAAGAAATCATCTTTGAATAATAGTTATCTGGGATGATGATAAGCTTTACGGGGAAGGATGTCACATCCTGATTCCTTACTCAGCTAACTGTTTGACTATTTATGGATGATTATGGTAGATACACATGATATTAAATATATTTTTTATTAATCTTGAGATTATGTTATTTCAAGATATTAATATGTTTCTTAATTAGGTGATAATTGATGATTATTTAGTATGAGTTGGTTTGTGTATATGATTTAATTTTTAAGCATATTAATTAACTTTTATAGTTGCATATTGTTGATTATGATTATTATGTGATATAGCCTAACTACATGTATGTTATGAGGTGGATGCAGGAGATTTATTTACTTGAATTTGCTAGAGGGAGAACATCATCAGAGAGGGTGGTGTAGATGGAGACATTAGTGGTTGGCATATCACTACTAAAACCCTACACACACCATGATAATTAGTTATGTTATAATGCATTTAAAT
>JARHVA010000450.1:4127500-4192500 GCA_037957365.1 Torreya grandis
GTTCACATATTAGTGCGATATCTTACAATAGAATGGATTTCTTTGATACACTTCATGTTTAGTTTAGAATCATACATTACATAGGTACTTGCTATTCTTTATAGATTCCTGTGTTGTTGCTATCTACTCATATATGAAGGGAGGGACATTCCTTGATGAGATTAGTGTAGGGTATCATTGGTCTATGGTTGGTGTGGTAAAACACTCAGATGATGCTCTCTCTCCCAATAGTAGTACTACTATTGAGATGACACTTGAGATTGACATAGATACTGGAGAGTCTAGGGAACTCATGCTCTAGGGAGCTAGGTATCTAAATTATGTACTTTGCATGGGATTGAATACTATTACTGAGTATTATCATGAAGAACTATAATTACTTATAATTATATATTGGAAGCGAATATTGCAGAGTTGCATCAATCATGGCTGAGTTGCTATATTTTTCTATATTCATTTTATGTAACATCTTCATGACATTAGATATATGTGATGTAATGTGTGTACTTACTATTATCACTTGGATATGTGTGTGTGTGTGTGTGTGTGTGTGTGTGTGTGTGTGTGTGTGTGTGTGTGTGTGTGTGTGTGTGTGTGTGTGTGTGATATATTTATATTATCAAGTGCAATCTATTTATGGTAGATATGTTTAATAAAAAAACACGTAATTCTACGTCTAACACAACGGGGTTATTACAAAATGCATTTTTGTTCAATTTGATTTAAATAAAAATAAATAAATTAAACCTTCATGACAACTACTATGAAATAATTAAATTATGTATTATGGATGATTAGAATGATTTAACGCAACAACTATAGTCTTCGAATAATTTTTTCAATAAAAATTTAAAACTAATGATATAAGTTAAATAAATATATATTTTATTTTTGTGTATTTGAACCATTCTCCATCAAATTAGAATCAAAGATTCTACACTACATACTATTAGTGACACATGTACTAAATTCATTCTTTTTAATGTAAGTACAATTAACTTTTATAACTTTTCATCAATAAAGCCTGGGATGAATAAATACCCTTTAGCTTAGAATCAAGGCCAACCCTTAAAATTTAAATGTTGCATAGATATTTATGATGATGGATATATATAATATCATGGAAATCCTATGAAGGTGAATGGGCCCATGTACTATGCTTTCATGTGCCAGATCATCACACATCATTCACTACCTTTACTTGTGGTTTAAAAAATTATTTTTGGTGAGGACTTACATTTATAATTTCATTGACCTAAGATGTTATTCATAAATGTATTGTCCATTTCCACATTTCCCATTTGACCTTATTACCTATATCAATATACCGTACATGGACATAATCTAAATTCTTCCTACCATTGCCTTGTTACCATGTATCATTTCATATAGTTGTGGTGTTGTTTGTTATTTATGTGCATTTTGTGTGTAAATGATAAGTGATTAAAGTAAGGGTGCATGACTATGCTCAAAATGACCTCCATTCATTCCTCCAAGGAAATCCTTATCTTGATACCATATTTATAGGGGTGAAACCACATATGTAGAAGCCTTTAAATTTTTGCCTTTAAAAAAGTGTTGCATGTTTTTATTTTTTTATAGATTCTATTCATTAAAGAGGTAAATCCTTATTGTGATGGTGTTTTGAATAGGTGAAATCAGATTCAAAGAAGACTTACAAGTGAATTTATCCCCTTTTCAATAGTTAACCCCAAATTGTGGTTTACCCATTAAACTCTCGTCTTCTTAGTACTTATTTTCAAAATTGTACTATTTTCAATTGTTAAGCATGGGTTTGTTAGGTTTATTGTACTACAAGGGTTTTTGTAAGAGACATTTAACTACACTATAAGGGGAATTTGACTTATAAAAATGTAAATTGTTATGGATACCTTTATATATTGGCATAAAAATCCCAAAAACAATTTGATGTTATACCATTTAGAATGCAGTATTTCTAAAAACACATGTAGATCGGTAGTCTTGGTAGTCCATTATCACAACCTTAATACATTATTTACACAACCTATAGGGTTAGGTCACTATTAATTATAATTTAATTTATATTTTTCCCACAAACACCAACACATATTAGATTATCCATGTAAAAGACAAGGGACCAATTAATGCCTATGCTAAAACATCTTTTCATTACCAAAGAAAATAACCATAAAATTAAATACACACATATACCACTCATTAATGTCTATTATTTGTGCACATTCTATGTGTAATTTATAAGTTCTTGAAAATTAGAGATGCAAGAGCATAGTAAACATAACCTCTATCCATTCCTCCAAGGAAATCCATATCTTGATACCCTATTCACAGAGGTGAAATCAGATATGTAGAGGACTTTAAATTTTGGCCTTTAAAGAAGTGTTGCATGTTTTTATTTTTCAATAGATTATATTCATTTAAGAGGTAAATCCTTATCATGGTGGTGTTTTGTAGAGTTGAAAGCAGATCTGAAGAAGCCTTGCATGTGAATTTATCCCATTTTCAATAATTAACTACAAATCATGACTTACCCATTAAACTCTCCTATATGTAATTCCTAGTGGCTATGGTCATAACTACAAAATTTTCAAATTTTAATCATGGTATTTTTTTAATTTCATTACAAGGTTTTTGGTAAGAGACATTCAACTGCAATATAAGGGACATTTGACTTGTACAAACCTGAATTGCTATGGGTACCTTTATATATTGGCATAAAAAGCCCATAAACCATTTCATGTCATTCCATTTGGAATGTATTATTTCTAACAATGTTTAGAGTGGTAGCCTTAGTAGTCCATTATCACAACCTTAATACATTCTCTACACAATCTACAAGGTTAGGTCACTGTTAATTTTAATTTAATTTAATTTTTTATATGAACGCTTACATTACATTGTTTATTTTAATTTATTTTATTTTTTACATGAACAACCACACACATTATATTTTCCATGGAAAAGATAAGGGACCCATTAATGCCTGTGCCAAAGCATCTCTTCATCACCAAAGAAAACAACCAACAAATTAAATACACACATGTACTGCAATGTGAACAAATCTTCACATTATTTATGTGTGTATATTTTTATCTAGATTTTTGGGGCACTTTTTATCACTAAGTTAGTGAACCATCCAATTAAATATACATAGACCACAATTTGTAAAAATATACACATAGACCATAATTTGTAGAATATTCATGATGACATTACCATGGTGGAGGCATGAGAAGAGGAAAACTAAGTAAATTATAATATATTATGAAAGTTATTGAATCAATCTAATGTATTATATAGATAAAAAGGGAACATGTATAGGCAAGTCAAACTGATTGACTATTATCTAATATTGGATACTTTTTTGTAGTTAATATATGATGGTAATGTTTCCAATCTGTTAATTATTCTAAGATAATAATAAATATATTAAACCAACTACAATATTTAAATTCCTAAGTTAGCTTAATAGGGTACAATTATAAATATTGCACCAAAATCTAGGCTATGTGTTCCTGATGTTAAGAGGATGGACTAAATACAGCGTGCAATGGAAGGGAAAAACATTTGGAGTGGATAAAATGAAGTTAGATTTTCTTCTTTTGTATTTGAATTCAAAAAAATTATAATGTTATTAATGTTTTGGTCCTAAAATATTTATTTCTTCAAATACTTTTAGAAAATAAAGGAACAAATATTATTAATTTCATCTTAGTGACAAGGATAGAGGGGTATCCATTCCACCCAAATACTTCAGACATAAATAAAACATCATTCCTTTTAAACATCACTTAGGATTTGTATCTTTGTGGATGGCATTATGTCTTACTTTACCATTATCTATACCAATTAGACTACAATCCATTAAATATATTTATCAAGATATCCTTATAATCTTAGAACATATACCAATGTTCAATAATTCTGAAAAAATCAAGTCAAGTTCATACTTGTAAAAGATTATCAAATATAATGTCTAAAAATTAGATATCAAAGTAGTCATCAAATCAACTATGATGTTTTCAACTCTTAGCAAGATGTAATCTATTAAAGGAAAAAAATTACTCAATATAATTTCTTGATGAATCCTTGTAAATCTTGAGTTTCTGAAAGGTTTCAAAATATAACATGATTGACTACATTTGAATAATCTAATTTGTTGGAATAATGTTGAGGATTGGTCTCAAATTAATAGTATGCTTAAAAAAGAGGCAAGTATGTGTATATACCTAGAAATAGAAGTAATAAGCATGCATATTGTACTTGAGTGGCAAATATAATTATTTAAATTATTTATATTTTATTTAGTATTAAGTTATGAATGAATTGTGCTATATTTGAGTCGTGTATGCATGTCAACACTCTTACAATTACTTTATAATCACACATAAGAATTGGTTAGTGTGTTAGGTATTAGCAATTTATCTCATTTTATTATTGATGAAATTTATGTTAATTTTTTTAATATAATATATATTTTTCCACTATTAATATTAATATTGAATATTCTAGTTTTACTAAAAAAAATTATAAGGTTATATGTTATGCTCATTTATTCTAACATTATTAAATAGTGATAAAATATATTACAAGTAAAAATAATAAAATTATTTTATGAAAAAAATATACAAACACAACATTATATAAAAATATCACAAAGAATCCATAACCTTCACTTCGATACAAGGTGTCTAAATTAAAATAGATAATAAAATACATTTATAAGTCATTATTTCTCTTTTCTTATTTTTTAAATGTTCTGTTTTAATAATTGTTTGTTAATAATTTTATTATATTATTAAAATAAAAATTATTAATTTATAATTTAAAACTAAAAAACATCTATTAAAAAAAAAAAAAAAAAAATTAAAATTAAAATTAAAATATAATATTAAATATATACATACACTCATGGACATACGTACAACTAAAAGCGAAATAGCTTGTATTCTAATAAATATTTTTCTTTATATAATACGAACTTGTTTGACATTATATTTCTTTAAATAAAAGTTTCTGTGTATTTAAGCATATCTATTATTTTTAGTATTTACGGTTTTTGTACTCGTTTAATCTTTAGCGTAGTTTTTCAAGGTCTGCAAGAGGAAGATTATGAAACCACGTAAGCTTAACCAGTAAACTCATGCATATTAGTCGAGCAGTTTAAGAAAAAAGACAAAAAAAACATACTTTAAAAGGATCTCAACATACAAATAAGGGAATCTGCGAGGAAAACAAAAACACTCTCTTCAATACTTTAGAAATTACTCAAGAATTTGGATAACTATTGTCTCCATGGAGATGGAAATGCCTTCCTTAGTGAAGGCTTCTTAAATATTGTATGCCATATGCTATCAACGATACCAGTGCAATCCTATGACGTTTTTTACGTCAGCAGCTGGAACCTTTTTTGCAGGTGAGAACACCCGCAGTTGCAGTGATGGAGCCCACAAGTGTAGAAGGTCTTGCCCCCATACTCGATGCTCTTGCATGTGTAGAAGATGCTCAGCTCCTGATGGAGTCAAGAACGCCCCATTCAACATTAGGTCTCCCTGTTTCCTCCAACTCCAATTCCTCCATACACTGTCTGGTGTATCTTCCCGCTTTGTCACCTCCACATTATCCATATTGAAACTATTTTACATCCATTAAAATATATGAATTTTATGTGTCTTATAAGATTTATACCTCCTTGCTGGATGGATTATTAGGGGCAAGGAATCGATTGCGTTGACTGTTTATGGTAGGGTTTGCACTTCCCCCAATGGCATACATTTCCCAGTGAGTGTAGTCATTGCTCACAACATGAAAGTATCCATGTCGGCACCTGCATATCAACATTATTGTTTAGAAAACACGCTTTTAATGCTTTTCACTATGAAAATATGGTTAAATTCGGAGTTTATACCTGGGCATTCGTTGAACAAGACCTTCTCCAAAGTGATTGAATGCAACGGTTACTTGCATATTAACATCTTGAGTAAAGTCATCGCTGTGACCTAGGAGCATCACCTGCAATGTCACAAAGTAGCATTTTATAAGGAAGCTAAATGAAACACAAAATAGTAACTTCTAAAAAACTTTATATGCTCACAAACTTTAAGAAAAACAATTTACGACAGATCGAATATAGCATTAGTACCTTGTCATGGTGTGTAAAAATGTTGTTTGAAATAGTGATAGCAGTTGACCCTCTGATGGCATAGATCAATCCATCTCCACAGCTTGACAACGAGCAGTGATCTACCCAAATTGCACTTCCTCCAAATATAGAAATCCCAACTCCATAACTCAGAGTTCTATGCCCATAATGGCCTGGGGAACTCCTCAAATTCGTATTTCCTGCAGGTTTACAGTCGTGGTTATGCACTCCATGAATGATGATATTGTGCACATACTGTATTGTAATGCAAGCTCCATTTGCTATGTGCACGTTGGCTCCTCTACTGTAAATAGTCTTCTAGCTGTTCATGATAAGTTCTTCTTTGAGTTGAATAACCATATCTCTCTGGAAAATTATCCAGAGAGGCTCAGTCTGAATAACAGCATGACGCAAAGTGCCAGGACGGGGATTGACGGGGTCATCGTCGTTGGGATCGTTCACGACATAAAATCTGCCGTTCTGACCTCCAATGGCATTTTTGCCGAATCCGATGGCACAGTCAGCAAGTCTCTTTCTGTTGTCAACCCAGTTGGGATCACAACGCCAGCAGTCATCAATGGGATTCCCTGTCCCGCAGGACATATAACTCAGCTGCCTTCTCTAACTATTCGTCATCCTGCACACCACCTCCTCAAATATTGGTTAATAAATCAATCTTCGACGTTAAACGAAAGAAGAATGTTTTTGTTAATATGTTGGTTCTGCACTGACTGAGTTACATGCTTTAGGTCAAAACTATCTCCACAATAACAGGCGTTAAGTACCATGAAAGAGACATTAATATTCATTTCCATACAGTTTTCGTTAAACGTTTAGAATTTTTAGGCTTATAGTGCGACATGCTTACCTTTCTACCATTTCGACTACAAACTCGGGGTTTTCGACAGTGTTTTCAAAGAGACGATGTTCCACGCCAGGTTCGTGATATGTGTGTATGTACGTATGTATGTATGTATGTGTGTGTATGTATGTGTGTGTATGTATGTATGTATGTATGTATGTATGTATATGTGTGTGTATATATATATATATATATATACACACACATACATACATATACATATATACATATACATACACACACACATACAACTATGTATGTATTTATGTGTGTTTGTGTGTGTATATATATATGCATGTATGTATGTATGTATGTATGTATGTATGTATGTATGTATGTACACACACACAGAGATATAAATGTATATCTGTGTGTGTGTGTGTGTGTAACATTAAGCATAGTTTTACAGGTTAATTTAAATATTAATGAATCATGAAATGTGGAGTCGAGATAAACATTTACTTAAATAAGAATTAAAAGTGACTATTGTTACTTTACTATCTTATACAACTTGTTGCTTATATTTTCCTTACTTTTTTTAAGATCGTCAAGCTAAAATTGATCCATGCTAAAATCTTAACATGTAAATATCATGTTACATAAAATTTGTTATCTATCACTACATTATATTAAAATTTATAACTCTAGAGGCTTTAAATTTATGAATATTTAAATTTTTACAAAAGAAAATTAGATAAACATTAATTTGATATAAAAATTAACAAACAAACATGGCTAGGAAAACTTTAGATCTCTCCAAATACTAAAATTTAAAGCTCAAAAGCCTTGGATTTCCATTAACTTGAATTTCCTCTAGACTCAATAAAAAGGAAATGTGCAACTTAATACTAAGTAGGGCCAACAAGTTAATGTGAAAATTAACTATATCTCAACACTGTAAGATGGAAACCATTTCTATCACCTATCATGATGTATCCTTGATAAGGTAATGCCTAACACTTTACATGTGTCAACATTTGAATCAACAAAAAAATGTTTAAGAAAAAAGGAAGCATCTATGCCAAAAAGACTAATGGAAAGCCATAATGGGAATATCTACCTTTTCAAACAAAACTAAAGTGATTTTTTCTCAATAAAAACACCTCCAATGTAAGACTCGCTTTTTATAAACAAAAAAATAATCAAATGTCATCAAAGAAAACAAATAGGGAATGAATGGCCCTCCCACCAAGGTTGGATGGAGTCAATTTTGAGAACATTTTTTGAATTTTGTGTTTCATCTAAAGACTAGATTTGATGATCATATGATCACTCTGAACAAACCATCAAAAAAATTTAAAAATATAATAAATATATAAATCATCTTTAATATTTTTTTTTCTATATTATAAATCATAATTATATTTCTAGGATAATGTTTAATGAATACTCTACCATACATTTTTTTAATAAATAAAGTCAACCATCAAAATTATTATTTCATTCCATTGGCACCCCATAAATTCATAAATCTTCTTAGATGATGAATTCGATTCACAAGGCAAAATATTCACTTAATTATATGAATGTTTTTAGCACTCCCCCCATTTAAAAGTTGCCCTAGAATTTCAAATTAAACATTCTTGTCAATTCAAAATTTGTTGACTGCCAACTTTCTTAAACTAATGTTTTTATAATTTAAATTTTATAGTTATCCAAACATTTTATCTCATGTACATATCCATATTATAAAGAAAGAGATACCATAAAAAAATGATGACTTACAAATAATTTAGGCTATAAGCATTTACAACCTATTGAAACTTTTGACCACAATATACGTTCATTATGAAACATTAAAATTCATTTACAAAAGTCAATTTATAGGCCTCTTGCAACCACATCAATTAAAAGATATAGATCAAATGTGGTAGAAATGAATAGGATATTCCTACCATGATATTTTATCACATCAAAAATTTAGGTATATGTATATGTATATGTATTTAGATCCTTAAAATAGGTACATGATGACATTTGACCTCTATTTTATGCAATTTTATCTATTTTACCAGTATTTTATATTTTGTAAAATTATTTATCCATTTGTTATGATGGGAATTTATTTTATAAAACTATCAACATTACTAATATGATATAGATATTGTATAGAGGTTTTTAGAGGTTTCATGGAATGATAAGTTAGGACACTAAGATTTATACACAAAGATGTTATACACTTATCAGATATTTATTTATATTCAAACATAACTAAGCTAGCTTTATATAATTAGGAAACATTGAGACAAAGACTCAAACTTCTAAAATTTTTCATGTGAATCTAACTTCAAATGTATCACTATGTTTCTTAATGTCTTTTTACCTAACCAAGACCTATGTTTATGCTCTTTCAACCTTGAAGTCCTTAAAGAAGTTTAAATGAATCTCCATTAAGAAGAATATTTTTTTCAACCATTCAAATTTAGACATTTTGTATGGTGGTGAAACTACTAGTGTATGTAAATTGCCAGTTGCGTAATCTCTACTCACACACTTGTGGTTATATAACCTTTATGGAAGCACAAAAACCACCCTATAAATAGTCATGATTATGTTATGTGTGAAAAAACACTCCATTTCAAGACCTAAAACTTACTGACTCATCAACATGAAATTTTTTTATCACCCACATATAGACTCTACCATTGTAGCATATCTAATTTGATGTTTTCAATCTAAAATTTAATATAATAGTGTTTTTCAATCATGAATAATTTACATACAATTCAACATAATGGAAACGTATAATATACATTATTAATAAATCAGTGTCCAAAATTGGATCAACAAACCACTAGATCGATAACCAAAAAAGATGTAAATCATTAAGTATAACTTCGTCTATTTATAATTTTTATCTATTTATAAAAAAACAATCCATAAAAATTTACATCAAGGGATAAGTAGAGGAAAAATGTCTTCATCATGGTCAATTACTTCTTGATCCAATCATATTTCCTCTATATGAATATACATATTACTCAAGCCTTACCATGGGGAAATTTGTGACACTTGGAAACCTCCTCAACCTTATGCACTCTTAATTCCATCTCAATATGGGCGACCACTTTATTAGAATAAAAATGGGTCATAACTAAAAGTGTGAATAAGTCTCAAGATTAACACTAAATTCGAGTTGATTATTTATCCATTCAAAATAAATTTCAAATGAGACCAATTGAAAACCAAAATGTGGTGTTGGAACTCGAGACATGATCAAAAGACTAAACCCTGTTATTCTACATTTACATTATTATATGTGACTAAATGACATACATTTTATGTGGATACAACTATCAAACTTAATCTCATGATAATGTAATCTATCCATGGTCCACATAGCAACATCCCTTGTCTCTTTTGATCACAGAGTCTATTGTCTTTCCTTTCTTTATTTTTATATAGTGTTTGATCAAACCATGACACATGGACCCTTTACATTAGTCACCAAGCACATGAATCATAATTGGTTTAAAACTCTCAATCAATTTTTTTTATTATACCATGGATGCATGGACACATTATATTTTTGATTTCTTCCCTCATATGTCCATCAACAAAGCCTACATGATACAAGCCAACCATTTGTGACCTTTACATTTTCCAACTTTATTGATTGTAGGATGTTCTATTTTATACCTTTTTAGAATGGAATATTTCCTACCTTCATTGATATATGACCCTTTGGATTCTTCTCTAAGTGACACATTATGTATCAACTTAGGTCATGGAAGTTTATAGTTTGGTAATGATCGTGGTCTCGTCAAATTTAATCCATTGCCCATAGAGTATCAAGACCGTCTATATGGTAACATTACTAGGTGCTTTTTTCATAGGATAATGGCTCTAGAAATGTAAAAAATATCTTCATATTCATAGAGTGGCATCACACAAAAATTCACTCAAATTCACCCTGCTCTATATGTACCATGTGGGAAATCAAAATTAGACACATGGAGGCATTCTATTGGCCATGTAGTCATAGGATCCATAGTTTCCTTATTTTGATTTACTATGTACTATGGCCTTATGATTGAAATGTTTGGTTTTAAGTGATTTTTTACATGGTCATAGAGTCACAGACACCATTTTGTATTGAATTTATCACTTTCCATTTTGTATATATCTTAGATTTTGAATCCTTATTCACTATTTCATGAGATCCAT
This sequence comes from Torreya grandis, assembly GCA_037957365.1. Lineage (NCBI taxonomy): Eukaryota > Viridiplantae > Streptophyta > Pinopsida > Cupressales > Taxaceae > Torreya > Torreya grandis. Next base: position 4,138,672 of record JARHVA010000450.1, read on the forward strand.
GTTTATGACCAAAATTATCTAAGTCACTAATTGTTTGTGCTCTTGATATTGAACCAATTGCCTCATTGATACAAGACTCTCTAAACAACCAACTATGTTTTAACTTGTTATTGAACTCAAATTGATCCACATGTGATATATAGGAGACCCAAGAATTCGCTGTGAACCTTCATGATCACCATTTAGAATGAGATACATAGAATCATCTAAATGGTCACAAGCCATGTAGTCCATAGACTTTATATCTAAAATAATGGGTGAGATGGATCCCATTGATTCTTAGGTTTATATAAAATAATCCTTATCAGGATCACGTCTTCCATTTGTAAAGGTTTAAACATAAACAAAAAAGTGTCCATTGAAGTAACTATAACACACAATGATCCCCTAATCCTAAGATTGTAAAAGTGTGAGTCACCATATTAATACTTAATGTAGTGATACTCAGCTAAGGATATCAAAGTGGACACAAGGATAAAAATAATAAAGGTCCCAAATCTCATAGCAATAAGAAACTATGCCCTGAATAATTGTATTAGTTATAGAACATTTCTGTGAGAGGGGTAGGGTTCATTTTAGTGGAACATATAGAAAATCTATAGAGGTCCTGAGGTGAATCAGATTCACAATTGTGACAAATCAGTTTTGAAGATGTATCATTTCCCAGGTGAATCATGCGATGCCACATGCTAAATCACACAAGGCCTACCATGTTTCTATAAATCTTGTGCAAATACAATGAATGCCCAAGAAAGTAAGACATAAAGGTATTTGATGATATCATATTGGTATTAAATGGTATCCCATGAGTGTGGGCACCCAATAACAACTTGTTAGCACCTGATTGAAGTCTATTAGCATTTTTTGGTAGCATGCAAGTAGATGATGGTACCATGTGGGTGCTTGACTATAGCCTATTGGTGTCCAACTATATATTATTGGCATCCACTCATAGATTATTGGTTCCCAATTGAAAACTATGAGAACCCACCTATAAATTATCGATGTTTGTAGGTAGACATTGATAGTCTATGGGTGGGCACCATTAGTCTATAGGTGGATGCCAATATCCTACCATCATTCGCTTATAGGTAGCATATTGTCAATTGATTTCATCCTATCACCATCTAGCTAGATGCTATTGTTGGATGTTGGCAGCCTACTGTCAGGTGATCCTAGTTTACCATCAAGTACTATCACTCATAGGATGTCCTTAGATGCTCATAGTCTACTATTGGTTGCCTTCATGTTTAATTTCCATGATGGCACTTATAGAGTAATAAGTGAAATTACATTTTAGAAAATTTGAGAGCTAATTAAATCATGAAACATTGAATAAATAAAGAGATAAATAAAACTCATAAATAATATTATGTTTTAATATGTTAGATATAATACAAATTGGCTATTATATAGCTAGCAAGATACCACAACCACTTCCTAGAAAATAGGAAGGCCTTACAAAATAATACATATGGGTAATAACAAAGCTTATGGGAATATAGTTCTTGATAATTACAAACCAACAAACATACTATAATAGGTTTAAAATAATTAAACCTATATAAAAACTAATTAATAATATTATTAAATACTAACATTCACCCCCTTAATGTTATTAAATCTTAGCAGCCCCTTAATTCAAACACAAAAAAAAGGTTTCACACTCTTCGTGTAGCCTACTCACCTTTGAGGTGGCATGCTATCTTTGTGGCTTCATGGTCTTTGTGGCACCTTGGTTTTTATTTCTAGGATTACCATAAAATTGGAAGTGACAAGATTACATCTCTCTGCTTAACACCTTCGATGGTTTCTTGGATTACCACAAACCCATATGGTTTTTTTCCTTTAGGTTGACCATGAACCTAGAGGTGGTAGGAGGTCTCGACTATTTTATACACTTAGATGGTTTAATATATTTCCATAAACCCTTTTCCAATAATTAAGTGCTACTTTAGTGCTTTTGCTTCCCACAATGTTCTTCATCAAGAGGCACCAAACTAAAAAATAAAGACGAGTATTTATTGAAAAACACACAATGTAGAAAAATAAAAAATGAGGAATAAATACTCATTACCTCCTATAGCCTTTTTACATGATGTTTTCCACTTAGTATCACACAACATATATATTCACCACTACCAATGGCAATCATCCTCAACATAGTCAATTTGGCATAGAGCACATCATACTAAAAAAGATAAAAACATACCACACCACACAAACTATAACCATAGTAATGATGCGACCCCATTATAGGTGAATCATAAGAATATGCCAATTGTCCTCCAACCTCTGTATATCCTCTAGCCTCTAGTTGATGAACCTTCTTCAATCAGTGGAATAGATTTTGAAGCTCATGTGCATGATTTTGAAGGGAATAGAGACCCCTACAGGATTTGACTTAGGACATTGGGGTCACCCAAAAATTCTTCCATAAGACAATTTGTTTTTATTTTTACATTTTTGACATTATGATAACATTAACAAAATGTCTAGACATAAACTAACACTTTTGAATTTTTAACATAGACAACCCAATTTTGACTCAAAACATCAGTTTGACACTTCAATTTTTTTAATTAGTTAATTTATTTATTTGTTTATATAACATAATTATAATTTATTACTACTAAAATACTGATGACTATAACTAAAAATAATACATATTCATTGTACAATCTAAGGGATGTTGGCAAACTATGTGGCAAACATCTATGATGTGGTAGCTTGGGAGGTGGTTGCAGAGAATATTTGATGATATTAGAAAAAATAGAAAAAATAGTGGATGGTAGGCTAAATCAAAAGGAGTATAACATTTTGAAGATCATGAAAATAAACAATTGACAAGAAAAACTATGCATGAATAGATAGCGATGCAACATAGCTAGATGGATGAACAAAGCAATAGAGTTGATGAGCCCAAGTAAATGGAAAAATTATATGAATAATAGGTTAAAATGATAGATATTCTTACCTATAATATATGGTGAAGATCAAAATTAAAGCATTATTTATGAAAAAGGTGGACTATTCAATGATTTTTGTAGGTCATACGTGATTGGCAGAGTTAGATGTATAGTTCTATATACTCACCTAGATTTATTTTTATAGTGTAAATCTAGATGGATGCTGAGCATGGAAATCATGATAATCTAAAATATTTCCTCAAAGGTCTATACAAAATTCAAAATCATGAAATTCATATCTCCTATCACAAAATTTAACGTAGCTATAGTGCAATGCAATATTATTGGTTTTCAGAAAGTCAAGCTTTGACTAGGATCATGAGATAGGGGATAAGTACAATACAAATAACCCTTAAAAATAATTATACTTCCATAGTACTGAGGATCCAACACAACTATGATACTAGATTGTTGGAAAATTTGAGAGCTAATTAAATCATGAAACCTAAAATACATAGAGAGATAAATAAAACATAGAAATAATATTATGTTTTCATATGTTTGATACAAGACAAATTGGCTATTTTGTATCTAAAAAAATAGGACAACCACTTCCTATAAAATAGGAAGGACTTACCCATTAATACATATGAGTAATAACAAACCTTACAAGAATACAATACCTAATAATTACAAACCAACATACTTTAATAGGTTTAAAATAATCAAACCTATATAACAAGTAATTAATAATGTTATTAAATCCTAAAATTATAGTTAAAAAATATTAAAAATTCATATTATAAAAAACTCATTGCATACCTTGCTAGGAACTATTAATTATTAAAGTCCTCTTGGGAACTAAAATATAAACCATGAAAAAAATTGCTAAAGTCACTAGATAGTATGTGGTGAATTCTTCTAGATTGGATTTTGAGGTACCAACGAAATAAATTTATATGAGGAAATTTATATTCAAATGTAGGTGAACCTATACTCAAAATTAACTTTGACCCCAAAAATATAGGTGATCGCACCCTGTTGACCACTCCAAAAAAATTACCAAATGCTAATTTTGAAAAAAGGAATATTCATAGATTAATGAAGATTGACCGCTAAAAAAATCCTTGGAGAGGGGTCATGATGGTGTTTACTAGGGCTTTTGGTGAAAAGCATGCTTCAGTAGTGGCAATGATCAAGATAGGAGTAATGGTAAAATTGCTATGTTCTAAGAAAGTAGCTCGCTAGGGACAGAATGGGGAGACAACGATAGAGGAGGTTTGTGGGAAGGCATAGTAATAGTTGAATTTTATTAATAAGTAGACATATTTAGGTGAGATTTCAAGATAATAGTGCTCTTCTAATATCTTATTAAACCATTTCATGAGGGTTTCCAAAGTTCCAACATTGTTAGACTAAGCTAGTGTTTCATCATTAAAATCTGTAAGTGTTAATTTTGAAAATAAAGATTTAGAAGATATTTTGGAGGGTGAAAAATGATTTACGAAGAGGGGTTTGGTATATCATTTTGACAAGTTCTAGCCATCTCTTTCAATGTTATATTAGTGGCCTTCAGAATCCTAGAATTTTTTGTTGAAAGGCAATATGGAAATCTATCCATGTGTCAAAGGTTATTTTATTATCACCTTTGAGTCTTTTTCTAATCAAGATAAGATTTTTTAGGCTAAAATTTGGAGTTATGAAAATAACTTTGTACTAATAAAACCATGGACTCTTGATTTTAACTATTTGAAAGAAAATCTTTCACTACATCCCATATGGGTGAGATTTATGTATCTACTACTCTAATTTTGGTCTGAGATGGGTCTTTCTATTATCAGTCTATGTTAGGTGAGATTTTGAAATTTGATTCTTTTTGTTGAATTTTTTTGAACTACATTTTATAAGATTTTGGTTTATTTAGATATTTCTTAGGATCTTCCCAGTAGTATTGAGCTTAAAGTGCAAGATAGAAGTTGGTATCAATCCTTTGATTTTGAAGGAATCCCCTTCAGATGTTACAATTTTTTTTAGGTTGGTCATCTCTCTACCTCTTGCCAAAAATTTAAGCATAAGTGAATATATTCTTAGGGAAAGAAGGTTAATGTGAATCATCTTACAATTTTTTTTAACTATTCTTGATTGATCTATAAGATTATATTCAATAATGGTACATATAAATAATTTTGATAAGTTAATACCTTAGGTAAAAATAACTCAGAATGCTAAGAATGTTGGTAACAGTGGTAATAGTGCAAATAAGAGTGAATATTTAAGAGGCAAACCCAAGGAGGGAAGATAAGTGTTGAGTATGGATTCAGAAATTTTAAGTAATAAAGAAGATTGTAAGTTGGTAAGAAATAGGAAAAAATATCATCTCATTCTTATATCTCCATCCAAGAATGATAGTTCTCTTTACATAACTAATAAGGATGAGAAAAATAAGTATGGCTATTCATTTTGATTAAATTTGTTTACTAAGCTGAAGTATTCTTAGTATTAGCTATAAAATTGAAATTGTTAATATTAAGTTGGTTATATTCATTGATGGTAAGATCATTAAGCTAGTGTGTGTGTGTGTATATATATATATATATATATATATATATATATATATATATATATATATATATATTATTTTTGTTATTTGGGTTAGGGACACTAATTTCCTAGCATCAATCTAAAAAAATTAAACTAGGACCTAAGGGTGAAGTGGTCATGGACATACTTGATGTTTTGCACTTGGTAATTTTGGTATATTAAACTAAGCCCAAACATAGATAGAGCACAATATAGAGTAGAGTTTTCAATGTGAATTAAATAACTATAATAAAGTTTCATGGACCATGTACATTAAATATATACTATAATGGGAATTTGGCTAAATAACAAGGCAAACCTTATGGCAGTGACTTTAGAAAGTCTATTTAGGAGACCATAAATATGTGATGAATATCATAAATAAACTTGAAGAGTGGATAGAACACTAATTTCATTATTAATTTTACTCATCAGGGGTCCTAAAATTCTAGGGACATTTTGGGCTCCAACAAAGCCAAAAACTAAGTTTCCATTACAATTATTATCATTTATTCAGAATAAAATAGTGTAAAACATTTGGAGGAAATAATGGCCAATAGTTTCCATATAAATATACAAAATTCTACTAATTTTAGACACATAATTTTGGTACAAGACCATTTTATATTAGGTGTTATCTTAATTTTAGTACACTTGATCCACTTGTAAAAATCTAGTTATTTTCAAAAACATTTATGCCCACACTAGATCCTATTTGACCTTGATTCATATAAATATCCTTATCATCAAGTGAATTTTTTTTGTTTTAAACATTAATATCCATGTCATCCATTATACGAATAGTATTATTTCTATTATTAAAATTTATTACACTTTCCATAAAATGGGGGACTTGTCAATTTTATCCCCTATCTTTTTTTGGGTCCATCTACCTTGCCCTAATATCATTCATGTTTCATTTCACTTGTCTCATTATTCCATGGTTGTCCTTTATGCATAATGTATTATATATACTATATATAAAATATAAGCCTTATTAATTTTTAAATAGGTACAAGTGAGCCTCTTACATCCACTTAACTTGAGGCATTGAGTTACACATTGATCAAATCTATTACCTCAATTTTGAAGGAACCTAGACATTAAAGCTAAAAAAACTATGCCTTTTTCACGTCATGTGTTATCATAAATGTGTAACAAAATAGGGTTTAAGTGAATGTTTGTGTAATTGCATTTAATTTCTTTTAGTGAAGAGGTGAAAAAAATTATTTCAATTACACTTCACTCACATACAAAAGATAAATACCTTAACTCTAATTCTTATCATGTGAGATATATAGCTACAACTCTTTATGGGGTAGCTTGAGTCAACCAAATTTCACATACCTTTTTGTTATTACATTTGAGAGTTATGTCACAGAGAGAAATATAGTCAATTCAATGATTCTTTACATCAGTTTTGTAGATCAATCACTCAATTCCACTACCATCAACCAACACAGGACTACCAAAAAAAATTAAAATTATAAAACTAATTAGATAATCCATTTTATTTCAGGTTATATATTTAGAAACAAAAAATTACCTACTGATTTCATCCCATACACATAATATATAGCACTAAATTTTCCTAGTGATAATTAATAGTTATATTTCACACATATCAGTATAATTAGCAACAAAGATATATCTAGTATTAAAAATCAAGCATCATAATAAGGTGTGTTAGTATTCATATCCCGTAGTCATTTCATTACTTCTCATTTCTTGTTCATTATTTATCATCTTTTAGTTTCTATATTTTTCATAGTAAGCTTATGATTTACCATTTTAGATTATATTATCATAGATCCCTATTATGTGATTAATTTTACCATTTTATTTTCACATTATATCCTAGTGTTTAGTTATAGGAAAAACATATTGGTGTACCTGATATTTCAATAGTCTAACATGGGGTTTCATAAACCCTTATCAGCCCCAAGGTTTTATTTTTTATTTTTTGGTGGCTGAGTTTTGATTATTTCATTTTCCATACCATAGTATTTCCATTAACCTTTTACATATGTTTCTCATATTTACATGTGTTTGTCATATTTGTTTGAATTCTTTTATTTTTTGAATGCTTACACTATGTAATGTTTCCCCTTAATGTTTTATTTCTAATTTTATGTTTTATATCTACTTTTTACATATGCATATATTTTTTTTCTTACTCCATTGCTTATTCATCATCCCTAGCTTCCTTCATGTTGTTCATGTTTACATCTTATTCCAACTAGGAATCCTATATTTATACATTCTACTAGGTGGAGTGCTAGAATGAGTTGTGATTCTTTTGATTAGATTCAACTTCATTTGTATGATATTCATTTTTCCTTGAAATTAAAATTACCAATCATTATTTAAATTCAAAGATAATATACAAAATAATCATAAAATATAAAATCGTATGGCATGGCTTAAATTAATATAGTCTTATACAAGTACTAGTTTCCAAAAATATAAGATTAATAATTAAATTATTGTAGACACTTTTATTTAAATATAAAAAGTTCTTGTTCACAATATAATAGATAAAAAATTATAAATATATATAAAAAATTGATTATTTCTTTGAATCAATGCACAATTTTAGTTTCCCTTTATTTGGTATTTGCCCATCCAAAACCAAAACCATCCTCATATAAGTATATGTCAACATCAAGGATGTGTTAAGATCTCATATGTGACTTGTTTTCAAACTTATCTAACATGAATTACCTATAAAACTCATTCTACTTCTTGATTTGGCTCCACCAGTAATAAACATATATAATAGTCACAAACTTATTAATCATAAAATCCACTTTTTGATGGTAATAATATCTTACTTAATTTTAAAACATGTGCTTAAAATGGTGTTGATACACCTCTATTGAAACATTTGTCTCTTCACTAGTATGAGGCATAGTATGGTAAGATATTTATCACATGCTAATACATTGGGTTTAATAATATCTCCAATACATAATGCATGATTCTTTGTTTGCATATAGTTATATGAATAAATTCACATCAAGAACTCCTTCCTCCTTAATACAAGACTTTAAAATTATGTTACCAATACTTGTAAACATTTATTGTCTTTTTTCTTCCATCCTTCACCTTTGCAATAAAGATTTTGAGGCATGATCTTCTCGCATGCCAACTACAAATATAAACCTCGCATTGAAACACTTCCTTGAAATCTCAATGCCAATTTAAAATTGGGACAAATATTGGTTATTTAATTTTGATTTTCATGAAAATCAACAAATATGGAAAAAAAAATGGCCTTCATTAACATGATGATAGTAATTTAGCACAAGCATTTGAGTTACAATCCAACATGTGAAAATCCATAAAAACCATTAGTTTTCACATCGACAATGTCAAGTCTAGAACATTTTATCTCAACATCAACACCTATGGAACACAAAATACATTATGCATGCCATCAAATGAAAAAATTGTGTACAACATGAACTGCATACGTGATTAGAACCATAATTTTTATATAACACAAAGTAAATAAATATAATTTCAAAGTTTGACACTTACCTTTATTTTTTTTTTCCAAACAATAGGTCCATTGAAATAAAATTGTTATGTGCATATATCAACATAAAATTTCAATGTTATAGAAGCTAAACTCCCAAGAAAATAAGGTAATTTTGTGTTCATTATTTTTTTCTAAATTTCTTCATAGATAAAATAATTTTTTGAATTTTTATGACACTTTTTTGGATGTTCTATGCATCATCAACCTCAACCTTATATTTAGCTTCCTTCAAGCTTAATTCAATTTCACTTACATTTTATTAGGTAAATAAATCATCCTTATCTATTTGACCACTAAACATTATCAATTTGTCATGGACCATTTCATAATGATTTTTTCGAACATATTCTACAATCATTCCCAATGAAACTTCTCCACCCAATCCTTAAATGTAATACTTATGTAAATCCCATAAAAAATCAATTACCCAAAAATTCATTTGTCTCTTGCCCATGGAAAATATGTTTTTTATTGTCATTATGTTCCATATTTTTGTGTATAATAAGATCTTGATTTTTCCATTTTAATAATACATGTATATAAAATTGACACTAGAATCTATGGTGTATGTGGTTGACTTTGCTTAAATTCAGTTCCTTCAAAGAGATTACTCCAAGAGGTTGATTTCACACTGACATATGTTAAAAACACTTCCACTTTGACCCCAACTAAAATGTTTGTCTTCACATTTGAACTATTAATTCAAAATCATAGGCACTTATTAGTTTGAACAACATTTTTTTCATTGCATATTCCTTTACTTATATTTTCTTATATTCACTATCTAGTGGTAAAATATATCACACAAGAAAAAAAATGGATCCAATACAATGCATTCTCATTGATTTCATTACATATATCAATTGGTAATCAAAATGGGAGGACCGACAAATATCTTCCATAACAAACAAATCCTTTGAAACATTAACAAGTCTTCAAATTTCCAAAATTCATTTATCTCTTAAAATAGTATTTGCATATAAAAAAGAACCCTAAAATAATTACTTGGGAACACATTATTGTCCACCTTACTAATCCCCACAAAAATCCCAAAAATTATTCAGAAAATAAAATATGAATAAAAAAATAATAATAATCAATTTTTTTTTTTATAGATTTACAAATATATCCTTATTATCCCTCCAAAAATTTATATCCATGTAACACCTTCGCAATTTTAAGAATATAATTGGCCATTATCCACCAATTGTGTTGCTTGTGGTTTTAAAGATGACAATAATGTATGATATTCTTGATTTAGATTAACTACAGCCTCATTGGGAATCTCAAATGGGTACTAATATATTCTAGGCTCTATGAACCACAACTTCATAATGATTCACCCCACTCAGTCATTATTTTCACATCACCAACATTCTTAACAAAATTTATCTTGACATAATTGAAATATTATGCTAGTGTCTACACAATTTTATTGATTTCTATCAAATAATCATACATTACATTAATGTCACCACTCATTTGTTTTTAAAATATTTGTCTATTTATCTTAATGATCAATACATCTTACTCATAACAAAAAAGTGTACAAAGACCATCCATTAGAGCAGTGTAATATGTGGAATTTGATTTTATACCATGAATTAATGGAACAAAATTGAAAATTATAAACTATTTTCAAGGACCATAAATAATATATGCATAACTGAAGTTGTTTGTGTTCAAAATAAAGCATTCAACTATTTTCAACACATATGTTTAAGATGTACTCTTAAAAAATGAAAACTAAACTTAAATTATCAATACATCATGTATAATAAAAGCATCTTTTGATAGATGATGGATTTTAGTGTATTGTATAAATGTATTAATTTTAAATTAAACTTCCATCAACATGGATGATCAACATAAATTGAAATTACTATTCATATAAAGGTGTGTGTGTGTGTGTGTGTTCAGTGTGTGTGTGTGTGTGTGTGTGTGTGTGTGTGTGTGTGTGTGTGTGTGTGTGTGTGTGTGTGTGTGTGTGTGTGTGTGTGTGTGTGTGTGTGTGTGTGTGTGTGTGTGTGTGTGTGTGTGTGTGTGTGTGTGTGTGTGTGTGTGTGTGTTTGTGTGTGTGTGTGTGTAGGTGTGAAAACATGGGTCCATACCAAAAAAAAATATATGTTATTAAACTGGATCGTTAGCACCATATAAGTACATTGATAATGGATTCTACCACTACTGATTTAGAATAATTATATGTATACATAAAAAACCTTAACCATATAAGCATGTTGATGAATTTAGTAATAAGGATTAGTTATAATAAGAGGACGAGGAAGATGAGTGGGAAAATGTATGAAAGGAAAATGAATTTTATCTTTCCTAGAATAATCTCGCATAGTTTTTTAGCTATCACAATGTCAACCAAGAATTAGAGTTTACCATAATATGCATTCAATGGCCACAATACTTACATAAGGTCTAAGCAAGGGAGTAGATTCATATTGTTATTAGAATAATCCAAAGTATATCACTATGGAGTAGTTTTCCATTTAACCAAATTAAAGTGAGAAATAAAATATGCTTACCAATATCCTTTGTTATGGATACATAATAATTATTCATAAAAGTTTAAACTTGGTGCAATTTTTCAATAATGAGACATAGAATTGGTGCATTTATAGCATAGTAATGATGTCTTAAAAACAAAGCTTAAACTTGGCACAATTTAGAACAAATAATTAAATAAAGTAGATTGGTTGCATTCATTGTTGGACCATAACCTACAAAGGACTCAAATGTAAAACTAGATTTAATAGAATTGAAGCAAAGCCTAAAGGACTCTCTAGAGACTACAAAGAAAGGATATGATAGATGATTTACATTTGAGTGTTCTATGATTCATTTTATTAAAATACAACATGATAACACAACTCCTTCAATGAGCTCCATATTTTGAGTACATAAGAAATGTTGTTTCTTTAATAATTTTGATGATGAGTTACCAATTGATGGTATATAGCGTTCATTTTTATTAAGATAGTATCAAATCTATTGCAAATGAGGTTTGATATTGAGAACATGAAGGTGGATGGTAGATCTAAGAAAAGAATAGTTTGAATATTTGAGTAAGATGGGATATTACACAAATAAAAATATCATATTGTCATTGAGGAATTGATGTATTTGACAATTATTCACCTTGATTGATGGTCAATGGTTAGATGCGTTGGAGAGAGCAAATTATATATTAATTATTTAATCAGCGTGTATTTTCTATTAAAAATAAGGGATGAATCAATACATTTACATTTGAATATAATAAACACTAATACATATAAAATTCATAGGGTAGGAAAACCATAAAAATAAAACAAATGGTACTCATTTTTGTTTAATGATGAATGTAGTGAACTAGCCTAGGCAAATATAGTTGGTTTTTGGGCACCTGACAGGTCCTCCATAAAATGTTGTGCAATTTTATATTTTCTCAAAGTATGAAAATTAAAAATGTTGTAGAAAACATAAAATGAAAATGTAGTTGTTTTCCACCAATGGAATTACAATAGTTTCATTATTTAATAGGTCAAAAATGAACAATTTCATTTATTTAATTATTTAATGGCATGTTGGTGATGGGAAAATTTAATGCATGATTGACATATAGAAACTTAAGGAATGGAAGAGGGAAGGCTTCGAATGGAAAGATAATAGAAACATATCTTTTCCAAAAGAGTTATTTGTGAATGTATGGATAATGAAATCATCAAATCTTTCATATTAAAGAAAAATTAACTTGAATTTGATAATAATTTTGGGTCCTACCTACCATGTATGACTAAAAATCAAACACATTGGATTGATAGTGGCCTCTTGAATAATCATCACAAGAAAACATAGATGAAAAAAAAATTAATTTAATTTAATCTATTAAATATAAATGAAAATGGTATGTGGCCATGAAAAATAAGGAGAGAAAGTGAGAGTGATGTCTAGTTAGTTTTAGGATTTTTGTATTTTTATGGTACTTGTATCATATTGTTGATACTCAGTAAATTTAGGGAACGTTTTATTTTATTTTATTGAGTATTTATTGCACTGAGTTAAGTTTTTATTTTACTTATTGGGTGATACTTGTAATAACCATATATATTAATGGCTGCCACCTCTGTAATTGCATCGTTTATGCATGTTTAACTTGTATAATTGTGAATGACCATGGCACCAAATAAGGTAAGGAAGTTTGTTATAAAGATCTTCCATGAGATATTAGTTCTAACTTAAATTTTTTTTTACCTAATATTGTTCTTATTTTTTATGAATTTGACAAAACTTGTAAGTGTTTTGAATATTTTACTCTTGTTGGTTATTTTATGAGTTGACTCTTTTCTGAGAGCTTGCTCAAGCCATGGGTTCTTCATAAAGTCACTCATTTGGATGGGATGTCATTTTTATTTTTAGTGACATGCACCTTGATGTTTATCCATGAAAATGTGCTCTTGAAATTTTTGTAATGTTATTTAACCAAACTATAGATACATAGTCATGGATAGTTGCCATAACTTTCATAATATTAAATTGGTGTGTTCACAAGAGATCAAAATTTATAGTTTTCTTCTTCAGTCTGTTGCTTGCATAATTTGGATAGGCTCACTCTTTTAGGTGTACAATCATGATCATAATCATAGAGGACTCATCAAGTTATTAAAACAAAATCTTTAACAAAATATTGTTTCTTTGGGGTATGACTTTACCCTTTAGGTGGTGTGAAACTTTCTTATTTTGCTCACCTTGGGTTGGCCAACATGTATAACTCCAATCATACCACTGAAAGACCTCTATTATAGAGATGGTTGAGACTTATTTCTCAAAACTCACTAGATTATCTATGCTCATTTCAACATGGTGGAATCTAATGAAGATAAATAAGGTTGCCTTCCAATGTGTTGGTGTGTTGAAGAGTGATAAATGTGAATCTAAATGAATAATAAGCTTGTTATCTACTATCTTAATCACCACTAGAGAAGAGACTGTACTTCACCTTGGTTCACTTGGTCAAATTTTAGACAAGGTCAAGAAAAAGGGGTTAAAAGTTTGGATTGATCTTTACTCATGGAGCAATACCTATTCTCCTTCCCTAATTCCACCAATTTCCCATTAACTATAATATATGGTTATATTATTTAAAATGATCAACCTATTAACTTATGTATGCAATGGTGTTCCATTCAAATTAAATCAACCAAAACTTAGTTGTATCTCAATACTACTCATTCAAGCAAGAGAAAACTATGTGCCACATCACATTGATATGGAACCTAGTTCCTAGACCATTAGGAGACATAGAATAGATTGATTAGTGGGTCAGTGCCATTAATATTGAACAAATTAGACTTCTATTCAAATGGAGTCAACCACTATAATTTTTAACTTTTTAATAAGGTTCCCATGTGTCCTATAGGGTGTCATGTTAGTCTATTATCTCACTTAACCTTCCCCTAATCTTTATTGAAGCTCATCTTTCTTGAAATGGCCTAGTCAAACATGGTCAAACATAGCTCAAACTTGTTCAAAGGATAATTTTATGTCCAATTTGTCCTAATATGTAATTTATTATGTTTCAATGGTTTAAAATTCATAAATTTCCCACTTGACTAAGTCTAATGAGCTAAAAAGGTCATTTGGCCACCTTTAGCTTAATTAAATGACTTTTGAGGACTTTCAAGCTAAAATATTTGTCACCAAGGTGGATGAGAACCTATAAAAGGTCAAATTATGTAAATATCATGTTATTTTATAGTTATAATTCAAGTTCATTAGTCAAGTGGTAGGTTTCCCTAAAACATAGGCAATTTCCAACACTTGTACAGACTTCTCAAGTTCTTTGTAGCTAAAAACGTGGTGGTGTGACTCTTAACCACCCCATAGGTCATTTACACATTTTTATTCATAATATTTCATAAAAATAATTCATTTCTAACTTCTTTGCCTTCTTTTTCCATTAGTAAGCCAACGAAGAGCAAGTTCAAACACTCACTATGAAAGCTATAAGTAGAGTTAGGATGAATGCTTCTACAGGTGGATAGAAATATAAGTTAAATTAACATCTATAAAAATAAATCTCATATTTTTATATCCTCATTAATTGAAAATCAATTACACTCTAGCCAACATTTTATGAAATTGCATCCAAGAGGGGTATATGTTTGCATATGTTTCTTATTTTCATGGATCCATGGAGTTGTATGGATTTTTTTGAAAAAATGCAGGTGTTAATAAGGTCACATATATATATTTTTTCATAATCCAAAACCTTCTTTCTTAATTTCCTCAAAATGGTTTTTCGAATTGTACTTATTTCTCAAAGTTGGCAGTCATGGGTGCAGAACTTGAGTTTTCTCAATATGGGAGGAGTTCCATGAAGTGTTTAATGATATCAGATTAATTTTTTAAAAGTTATTTAATTTAATTTACATTTTAGGATATAAAATTAGTACTCATTCAATGCTAAATTTTCCTAATTTTCTTGATTCACTGCCTTTGTCATTCACAGTCAGCATATGCTCGAGTTTAAGAAGTTGTACATAGGTGTGAGTCATGGAGTACATACTGGAATTCATGTTTGAGTCCTAAAATTACCAAAAGGTCTTATATTTCTTTTTATTAAGTTTTATAGGCTACATTTCAAGGTTTCTACATCAAAGAGTGACTTGACTGTATTCAGTTCTCAGTCCCCAAATGGACTGGACAGAGATCCTTAAGGTTTTATAAAATAACATTTGCCATGATAGAAGGGATTCCAAATGGTCTTATTTGTTTAATATAATACACATATCCACCCAAAATAACCATTCAAAAATATCAAATTATGAGTAATTTAGGTTTCAAAGTTGACAAAAAATCACTAAAAATAGACAATGACATCTACAGGGAGTGGATAAAAAATGACTTTGCACTTCAATTTGGGAATTCCTTAACTATGATATAAAAATTGAATCATTAAAACTAGTCAAAATGATATTTCTGATCTAAGGTGACTAATATGAGGTGAAATTTATGTCTTGACCTCCAAAACACTCTTCCCTATCTGTACAGGGGACTGAGAATAACCATCTACATCGGGCCTTAACAAAAATTCATCTCTTTTGGGATAACAACAACTATTTGAAAGATTTGAGATGAATTTAAATGTTTTAAGGATTATATATCTAAGTTTTAAATTATTCTTGATAATCACATGATCTAAGGGATTTTAAACTAACCTACAGGCAGCCCTAGAATCTGTAAAATACAATCATGAAGGGTATGTTGACAGTAAGTTT
This sequence comes from Torreya grandis, assembly GCA_037957365.1. Classification (NCBI taxonomy): domain Eukaryota; kingdom Viridiplantae; phylum Streptophyta; class Pinopsida; order Cupressales; family Taxaceae; genus Torreya; species Torreya grandis. Next base: position 4,154,973 of record JARHVA010000450.1, read on the forward strand.
AAGGTTGGGTTCTCCCTGTATAAAATGAGGTTTTATTAGTGGATTTATATTATATTAATGATATATTACCTCAATGGACTCAATATTAACCTAAAAACATCATACACTAGGCCTAAATATTTCTAAAAAAACAACCCATTAATAGGGGCAAAGCCATGACTAGGATAGTCAAAATAGGGGTATTCTCCTTAAAGACCAAACCATGGTAATGATATGGTTTGAAGTAATATAAGTAAGGAAAAAGAATAAATATGTTTTATTACCTAATAAACATGGATATAAGGTCAAAAATCATCAATAAAATCTTAAACCAAGACCTATAGGCAAGTTTATAGAATGTCTCAGTCTTTAAGGTGCATAGCCTAATCTTGAGAGTAAGGGATGCATTGGTGAAAAATGGGTGAGATTAACATTTTAAAATGGTTTAGGAAAAATAAAATTAGATTATAAACATAAAATTAGGTTTTTATGGTGTACACAAGAATAAAAAAATCTCAAGGATCACCTATAGCTAGGCCTAAAACAAGGTTTCCCTTCCTTGCAGTCATAGGCCTAGTTTAGGTTTCCAAAGCATAAGAAGTGTTTAAAATGGAAAGTTAAATATAAAATGGTTTTAATAAATAATTTAAGGTATTATTTATATATAAATTCCAAAAAAAATCTAAAATAAATCCATTTATCTCTAAATCATAGTCCAACCCCTGCCCACCCTCACAATTTGCCTTCTTCAAAACATTGCCTAGCAAATTGGGTGAATCAGAGGGTATAATTAAGGAGTTCAGTGATAAAATTTGGTAAATAGTACCATTAGTACCTATAAAAAACTCTAAAATAATCATATTTTTTATTGATAAAATGGGTAAAAACCTCTCTATTTTGTCTCAGAGAAGGGTAAGTTTTAGCATGCATGACGATGACAATTTTGACGAAAATGATGAAATGGTGAAGTAGAAAGAAAAAAAATCTCAAGTGATGATTGTATAATCTGGAGGGTACATAACAATACATTATAAAATTTTATTATAACCTTGGTATAAAAAAATAATCTATAACCAAGAAGGGTTATAGTCACGTGTGAAGGAAACCCTTAGGCCTAAAAGCCAAATTGAGGGTCAGGCACATTTTTGACCTTGTCCATGATTTAAAATTGGTTTATTAGATACTTAAATGGTATATCAGGTTTTTTTAATCCATAAATATTTATAGTAATCTATTTAAGGGGCAGGTTGAGTCTCAAATGGCAGGTAGACCTATTGGCAAGGTCTAGGCTTAAGGCCAAACAAGGATAAGGTTTCATTTTTAGATCTTGAGGAGATATTAAAATTATGGGAACATGTTTTTTGGGTTAATATACAGGTATTTTAACCATAATTTTTAATATAACTCATCAAGAAGCCAATTATTGGCTTGAAAGCTCCCAAACCCTCACATAATACACAAAATGGCTCGAATGGTCAAGTTGAAATGTTCATAACTTTCATGATCTTATGCATGTGACATAGAGGAATTTAGGAAAGTTTGAGAGCATCCCTAATGATCCCTCACTGTAATTTGGAGGAAATTATAATGTTCCCTATTTTTTAACAAAGTTTAAGAGGGTTAATCACTCTAAAACCATCTTAAACCCTGTTTTAGACTCGATGGTGAAAATGAGCCCAAAAGTGCATCTAGATATATGAATTTGACCATGAGTGATAAATATAATTAGTTTAAAACTCCATGAGGAAGAAAAACATGGGACTCTATTATATGGACCTATAGGGAATATGTAAAAATAGTACTTATTTTGACCATTTTTTGTGTGGTATAGGCATGGTGAAATTTCAAGTGACCAAATCAATTTTGGAGGGAAGATTTAGAATTTTTATAAGTCCCAATGGTCATTAAATTATGTATCTCATCTCCTAAGTGTGCCGACCAGTTCTCTCTTTTCAGCCAGTCTAATGAGCCAGGTAGGGAAGACTTAGGGAAAATGGTGAATCTTCATTTGGAGAGAATTTTTAGGCCTATTTCTTGTAAATTATGCCATGGACACTTAGGAAAAATTTCATTCCTCTTATTTTATAGATTATATTTTATGTTTGAATATTTTTTTGGTGCCAAGTGTGAGAGATGAAGGGAAAAGAGCTATTTTGGGACTACCAAGTATGATCATGGATGGCCACAATGATAGGAAGGGTTAAGAGACTCTCCAATGCATGTGAGGGATTCTTAGTAACCCTTCATACTTATATTAATCATCAAAATTTCTCAATTTTATACTTAGGGTAGTTTTTGAAAGCTATTTAAGAGGGTTAGTTTTCTATGTAGAGAAAAAGTGTTTTTTGATCATTTGTAGGTCTTGGATGGTTGGAGATGACACTTTTATCTATTTTTTATTTATGGATCACCTCAATCCTCTCTTTAATACATTTTTAACTGGTTGTCACATTGGTGACACATGTCCAAGTGACTCTTGGACTCCCCTTCTCTCTCTCTTCCCACATATTCTATAAATTGAGCCTTCTTGGCTATTGTATGGCATATCTCCACTTGGACATGTAAAATCCATATCAAATTTTTGAATTTAACTAATAAATATAGTTTATTTTTTACCTCATTCAAGAATTATCTAAGTGTATGTGATGTTTGTGATCTTGTGCAAGTGTATCTTAGCTTACCTTCACATGTCAACTTTCTTAATACCTTGTGAGTTCAAAGACTTCTCTCTGCAATTCAATAAGATGTGTCAAATTGAGTTGCATATATAATGAATATATCATTCAATAGTGTGTCTTAGAATGCCTACTGTATAAGTCTTCCTAGCCAATTCTAAGACCCCATATTGAAATATTGATGCAAGAGGGAAGGTTGTCATTGGATGGAGTGTATGTTAGGCTTCTCTTGATTTAAAGTGCATGTCAAAAAGTGTGAGTAGAGAAATAATTTTGTGTATCACCTCCCATATATTAGGTTAATTTTATTCATCCTTAACCCTTTTCTTTCCCCCAAGTGTTATTAGTAGGATATGTGATTTAGTGATGCATCAAGGAGAGCTAGCCCCTAACCTAGAGATCCACCTCCCAATAAGTATACCCATAGCCCTGAGGTGGTTCCATTGTCTCACTTTAATGAAGATAAGCTTATCCCATCTCCCCATTTGGTGCAAGTTCAAGTGACAATAGTTTTTGGCATACCTGGTGGGACCCTTGTTCCAATAATTGGAGGATTTTTGGTGTTGTCCTTCAACACATCAGCCTTGAGAGGTACTTTTACAAACACCAAAGGTGATTCTGAAGATGAATCAACTAGTTTAGGATCTAGGTATTCCATTTTGAGTTTTTTGTTAGCTTTCTTTATGTCTTGGTTTCCAAATGAATGTTTCATGACTAATATTAATTTTGAGTTTTGCCCTCTACAAGTTGGTGAAACATTACGAGCTTTGCCTTTTCCTCAGTTTGAGCAAGTACTTGGTCAACTTGGTCATGATCCTTATCAAGATTTTTTTGATCTTTATCAAGCCTAATATGACCTTCATTATCTCCAATATGACCTTATTCAGTCCTATAATCCTTCCTTTTCCTCCACTCGTAGGCATCATCAAGATGTTGGGTAGTCCTATGCAAATGGTTACCATGATGCACCTTTCTAATAGCCCCAATATGAGCCCCACCCTTCATATTTTGATTTATATCATCCTCAAGCATATTCCTATCAGCATTTTCAAATGGAAGAGGAATTTACCATAATCTATACACAAGGACATCATTGGCAAATTGAGATTCTTACTCATATAAATGTCATTCCTTCCAATCAGCCCAAGAATTCACTCCCATATGAGCTCACTAGTGTTTTTCTCTTCAAGAAGCTCATTAATAATACCTCTCCTTCAGATCACACTCCATTTAGAATCCCCTCACATTCTATTACCTTCCATACTCCATCTCCTTCACTCCAAATCCATGAACCTATCCATCAAGTCTCCACTTCATTCTTTCTCAAAGAGGAACCTGTTTTGAGAGAGGCAAGTGAAGAAGAGAAAATACACTTATGGTTAATCAAGAGGCTCTCACAAGTGACAATGAGGTTGAGATCATCATAGATACTCATTTTTAAGGTAGCATCAAATATGGAGAACATAATAAAATCATTTCTCAAGAAGGGACTATTCTAGGAGAGTTTCATGAGACTGAGGTTGAATAAGTGTCTATTGAAGGTGGTATGGTTCAAGGAAAAGATATAGGTCAAACCTACATAAAAATGTTCTAAGAATATGAAATTGAGATTGGAAAACATAACTTGTAAACATTGGATAATGAAGAATGTAAGCATGGTGAGCCCTCTTCCCCCTTGTTTGATGAAGCTTATTTTTGATTTGATGAAGATAGTGACCAGGCTATGGGACTTGAGTTAAATGAGGTTCAAGAGCATGTTTTTTAGTATCTAGAGACCAATTTTTTATCAATAAGGAGAGAAATCAGAATCGTGTGATAGAGGCATTGGAGAGGGAGATTTTGAACAAGAAAATGATAATTTTGAGGATGACATAGAAGAATTTTATCTCAACTCAAACATCATACCAGCCACCTTTCTTGTAAAGAGTCATGATGATGCTAGGAATTAGTTTGTCAAACTTCTTGTAGAGATAGAGAAATATGATTTGGTCCATGATACATACCAAGAGGGCTATGAGCCAAATGAGCATTATAATGATGAGATTTATGCCTTTGATGCATTGATAAACTACACTAGCAAGAAATACCAGCATGAGACATGCTTCAAGGAGCAAGATGATTACATGTATGTTGGAGACATGCTTGAACTTCATCCACTTGGATACATGTTAATCAAGATGGTAAGAAAAAAGGATGAGTCACCAAGATCCTACTTCAATAAAATACATGGTTGACACCATGAGGTTTCTTGTCATGAAGGAGACCTAAACCGCTTCCCCTTGATCCAAGAGGGGAAAAAAATATTAGGTTAGGTGTACATATTAGTTTCCTTTTAGTTGTGTCTTATTTTACCCTAAGTGCTTAGTAGAGTAAGTATGTTTGATTTGGTCTTTGTTGTGTGTTGTTATTTCCCTTTGTGTGATTTTAGGTAGGATTACTATCTTGTTTATATTTTCAAGGATTGGTCCTGATGTTTACAAGTGTATTCTGACTCCCTTTCCCAATGGTAAGGATAAGGCTACTAGTCCTTAACATAGGCAAGCATGTTACCCCTATGTGTTATCAAATTTTTGACCACATTTCACTTCTAGTCAAATGGGGTCAACTCCTATCATTTTAAAAAATTTAAAAATGTTCTCATGTGTCGTATAGGGTGTCATATTAGTATATTATCTCACTTAGCCTTTGCCTAGTCTTTGTTGAAGCTCATCTTCCTTGAAATGACCTAGTTAGACATGGTCATACCTAGGTAAAACTTGTTAAAAGTATAATTTTGTGTCCAATTTTTACTAATTTTGAATTTATTATGTTTGAATAGTTTATAAGTCATAAATTTCCCACTTGAGTTGGTCTCATGAGTTAAAAGGGTCATTTGGCCACCATTTAGCTTAATTAAATGACTTTTGAGGAATTTCAAGCTAAAATATTTTTCACCAAGGTGGATGAGATAGTGGATAAGGTTAAATGATTTCAATATCATGTTAGGTGATAGTTACAAGTTAGATTCATCATTCAAGTGGTAGTTTCCCCTACAACATAGGCCATTTCCAACACTTGTATAGACTTCTCAAGCTCCCTACAACTAAAAATGTGGTGGTATGACTATTTACCTCACTTCAGGACATTTAAATGTTTGCATTGAGAATATTAGATAAAAATTTTCATTTATAACTTCTTTTCCTTCTTTTTCCATTGGTAAGCCAAGGAAGGGCAAGTTCAAATAGTCACTATGAAAGCTACAACTAGACTTAGGAGTAATGCTTATATAGTTGAATATTAGTATTATTTCACTTCACATCCATCATAATAACTCTCATATTTATGTCTAATCCTTCATGAACAATCAATTACACTCTAGGTAGCTTTTTACAAAATTACATCCAAGAGGGGTATAAGTTTGCATTTGCTTCTTATTTTCAAGAATACATGGAGATATTTAGAATTGATAAAGTGTTTTAAGGTGTTAATAATGTCCTATATATGGTTTTTTCATCATCCAACACCTTATTTATTAATGTCCTCAAAAGGGTTTTCCCAATTGTGCTTAGTTCTCAAAGTTGGTAGTCATGGGTGTAGAACCTGAGTTTTCTCAACGTGGGAGGAGATCCATAAAGTGTTTAATGATCTTTAATTCATGTTTTCAAAGCTATTTCATTTATTTTCCATTTTAATATATCAAATTAGTACTCCTTCAAAGCTAAAATTTCCTAATTTCCTTCATTCACTTCCTTTGTCATTCACAGTCAGCTTATGCTCAAGTTCAAGATGTTTTACAGAGGTGTGAGTCATGGAGTACGTGGTATAATTAATTTTTGAGTCCTAACCTTCCCCAATTGTCTTATATTTCATGTTATTAAGGTTTAGAGGCTACAAGGTAAGGTTTACACTACTAAGAGTGAGTTGACCGTATTGGGTTCTAAGTGCCCAAATGGACCCAATAGATATCCTTGAGGTTTTGTGAAATAACACTTTCCATAATATAATGGCTTTCCATTGGTATTATTTATTTCATATAATATCCCTATCCACCTAAAACAACCATGCAAATTTTTAAGAGCAAAGCAAGAGTAAAGGATGAGTAATTGATATTTCAAAGTTGGTAAAAAATCATTGAAAATAGACAGTGACATCTATAGGGTGTGCATAAAAAATGAATTTGCACTTAAATTTGGTAATTAATTAACTATTTTATCGAAAGGGAATCATTCAAACTAGTACAAATGACATTATTGATCTAAGGTGAGTAAGAGAAGGTGAATTTGATGTCTTGAGCTCTAAAACACTCTTCCCTATCTTTATAGGGGACTGAGAAATCCTATGATACCATTTGATTTTATACAATTCATTAATGAAACAAAATTGAAAATTATAAACTATTTTTGATGAACATATATAATATATCCAAAATTGAAGTTGTTGGTGTTCAGAATAAAGCATTCAACTATTTTCAGCACATATGTTCAAGATGTACTCTTAAAAAATGAAAAATAAACATAACTTATAAATACATCAAGTATAATAAAAGAATGTTTTGAAAGATTATGGATTTTAGTGTATTATATAAATGTATTAATTTTAAAGTAAACCTCCATCAACATGGCTGATCACCATAAATTAAAATTACTATGCAGGGTAAAGGGGTGTGTGTGTGTGTGTGTGTGTGTGTGTGTGTGTGTGTGTGTGTGTGTGTGTGTGTGTGTGTGTGTGTGTGTGTGTGTGTGTGTGTGTGTGTGTGTGTGTGTGTGTGTGTGTGTGTGTGTGTGTGTGTAAAAACATGGGTCCATACAAAAACATAAAAATATGTTATTAAATTGGATCCTTAGCACCATACAAGTCCATTGTTAATGGATTATACCACAACTAATTTAGAATAATTATATGTATACATAAAAAAAACTTAACCATATAATCATGTTGATGAATTTAGAAATAAGTATCAGTTCTAAAAAGAGGAAGAGGAAGATGAGTGGAAAAATGTATGAAAGGAAAATGAATTTTCATTTTCCTGTAAGAATCTCACATAGTTTTTTAGATATCTCAATGTCAACCAAGAATTAGAGTTTACCATAATATGCATTCAATGGCTACAATACTTACATAAGGTCTAAGTGAGGAAGTATATTCAGATTTTTATGAGAATAATCCAAAGTATATCACTATGGAGTAGTTTTCCATTTAACCAAATTAAAGTAAGAAACAAAATACATTTTCCAATATCCTTTATTATGGACACATATTCATTATTCATAAAAGTTTAAACTTGGTGTAATTTTTCAATAATGAGACATATAATTGGTGCATTTATAGCATAGTAATGATTTCTTCAAAATAAAGCTTAAAATTAGTACAATTCAAAATAGATAATTAAACAAAGTAGATTGGTTGCATTCATTATTGTACTATAACCTACAAAGGACTCAAATGAAAAACTAGATTTAATAGAATTGAAGCAAGGTCTAAAGGAATCTCTAGAGACTAAAAACAAAGGATTTGATATATGATTTACATTTGACTATTATATCATTAATTTTACTAAAAGACAACATGATATCACAACTCCTTCAGCGAGATCCATATTTTGAGTAAATTAAGAAATGTTATTTCTTGAATAATTTTGATGATGAGTTGCCAATTGATAGTAGAGAGTGTTCTTCAATTTTTTGAGAGATAGTATCAAATATATTGCAAATGAGGTTTGATATTTAGAACATGAAGGTGCATGGTAGATCTAAGAAAAGAATACTTTGAATATTTCAGTAAGATGGGATGATTACACAAAGCAAAATATCATTTTATCATTAAGGAATGGATGTATTTCATAATTATGCACCTTGATTGATGGTCAAGGTTTAGATGGGTTATAGAGAATAAATTGTATTTTAATTATTAAATCAATGTGTATTTTCTATTAAAAATAAGGTATGACTCTATATATTTACAATTGAATCCAATAAACAGTAATACACAAAAAATTCTTAGGATAAGAAAACCATAAAAATAAATAAATGGTACTCATTTTTGGTTAATGATGAATGTAGTAAACTAGCCTAGGCAAATTTAGTTGGTTTATGGGCATTAGATGGGTCCTCCATCAAATGTTGTGCAATTTTATATTTTCTCAATGTATGAAAATAGAAAATGTTGTAGAAAACATGAAATGAAAATCTAGTTGTTTTCCACTAGTGGAATTACAATAGTTTCATTGTTTAATAGCTCAAAAATGAACAATTTCATTTGTTTAATTATTTAATGGCATGATGGCGATGGGAAAATTTAATGCGTGATTGACATATAAAGACATAAGGAATGGAAGAGGGAAGGTTTCAAATGGAAAGCTAATAGAAACATTATTTTTCCAAAAGAGTTATTTGTGAATATATGTAAAATGAAAGCATCAAATCTTTCATAATAGAGAAAAAATAACTTGAATTTGATAATAATTTTGGGTCCGACCTACCATGTATGACTAAAACTAAAACACATTGGATGGCTAGTGGGCTCTTGAATAATCATTACTAGAAAACATAGATGAACAAAATTTAACTTTAATTTAAAATGAATTAAATATAAATGAAGATGGTATGTGGCCACAAAAAATATGGAGAGAAAGTGAGAGTGATGTCTAATTAGTTTTAGGATTTTTTTTACTTTTATGGCACTTGTATCATATTATTGATACTTAGTATATTTAGGGAGAATTTTATATTATTTCATTGAGTATTTATTGCACTGAGTTTATTTGTTAGTTTACTTATTGTGTGACATTTGTAATAACCCTAATTATTAATGCTTGCCACCTCTGCAATTGCATCATTTGATGCATGTTTAACTTGTATAGTTGTGAATGACCATGGCACTAAATAAGGTAAGGAAGTTTGTTCTAAAGATATTCCATGAGATATTAATTCTATCTCAAAAACTTTGTTACCTAATATTGTGCATGATTTTTATGAATTTGACATAACTTGTATGTGTTTTAAATCTTTTACTCCTGTTGGTTATTTTTTGGGTTGAGTCATTTCTGAGAGCTTGCTTAAGCAGTGGGTTCTTCAGAAAGTCACTCATTTGGATGGGATGTTATTTGTATTGTTAGTGACATGCACCTTGATTTTTTTTCCATGATATTATACTCTTGAAATGTTTGAAATGTTATGTAACCAAACTATAGGTACATAGTAATGGATAGTTGCCATAACTTTCATATTATTAAATTGGTGTGTTCAAAAGAGATCAAAATTTATAGTTTTCTTATTCAGTTTGTTGCTTGAATAATTTGGATAGATTAACTCTTTTAGGTGTCAAATCATGAGCCTAATCATGGAGGACACATTTAGTTATGAAAACAAATTATTTAACAAAATATTGCTCCTTTAAGGTTTGACTTTACCCATCAAGTGGTGTGGAGCCTTTTTTATTTTGCCCAGCTTGGGTTGGCCAACATGTATAACTCCAATCACAACACTGAAAGACCTATATTATAGAGATGGTTGAGACTTATTTCCCAAATCCCATTAGACTATCTATGATAATTTTAACATGGTGGAATCTAATGAAAATAAATAAGGTTACCTTCCTATGTGATGGTGTGTTAAAGAGTGACAAACCTGAATCTAAATGCATAATAATCTTGGTCTCTACTATCTAAATCAACACCAGATAAGAGACTCTATTTCACCTTGGTTCACTTGGTCTAATTTTTGCCAAGGTCAAGACAAAGTGGGTAAAATTTTGGATTGATATTTACTCATGGAGCAAGACCTATTCTCCTTCTATAATTCCACCAATTTCCCATTAAATATAATAGATTATTGTACTATTTAAATTAGTCAACCTATTAAATTATCTATTAAATGGTGTTACCTTCAAATGAAATCAACCAAATATTAGTTGTATCTCAATATTTCTCATCTCAAGCAAGAGATAACTATGTGCCACATTACACTAATATGGAAACTGGTTCCTAGACCATTAAGAGACATAATGGATTGATTGGTGGGTCAATGCCATTAATGTTGACCAAATTTGACTTCTAGTCAAATGGGGTAAACTCCTATCATTTTTAACTTTTTAAATAAGTCTCCCATGTGTCTTATAGGGTGTCATGTTAGTCTATTATCTCAATTAGCATTCCCCTAGTCTTTGTTGAAGCTCATCTTCCTTGAAATGGCCTAGTCAAACATGGTCGAACCTAGGTCAAACTTGGTCAAAGGATAATTATATGTCCAATTTGTCCTAATATGGAATTTATTATGTTTCAATGGTTTGAAAGTCATAAATTTCCCACGTGACTAGGTCTCATGAGCTAAAATGGTCATTTGGCCACCTTGTAGCTTAATTAAATGACTTTTAAGTACTTCCAAGCTAAAATATTTGTCACAAAGGTGGATAAGAACATGGATAAGGTAAAATTATGTCATTATAATGTTAAGTTATAGTTACATGTTAGTTTTATCAGTCAAGTGGTAGTTTTCCCTAAAACATAGGCCATTTCTAACACTTGTATGAACTTCTCAAGTTCACTATAGATAAAAAAAGTGGTGGTGTGACTTTTAACCTCTAAATAGGTAATTTACATGTTTTTATTGATAATATTTAATAAAATAAATTATTTATCACTTCTTTTCATTATTTTTCCATTGGTAAGCTAAAGAAGGGCAAGTTCAAACACTCACTATGAAAGCTACAAGTGGAGTTAGGAAGAATGATTTCATGGGTAGATATTAATCTTAGTGCACTTCAAATATATAATAATAAATATCATATTTTTGTCTCCTCCTTCATTAACAATCAATTACACTCTAGGCATCTTTTTATGAAATTGCATCCAAGAGGGGTATAAGTTTGCATATGTTTCCTATTTTCAGGAATCCATGGAGTTGTGTGGATTTGATAAAGTGTTTTAAGGTGTGAATAAGGTCATATATGTGGTTTTTTAATAATCCAAAACATTCTTTATTATTTTCCTGAAAAGGGTTTTCTCAATTGTGCTTATATATCAAACTTTGTAGTCATGGGTGCAAAAGTTGAGTTTTTTCTACATAGGAGGAGCTTCATGAAGTGTTGAATGATATTTAATTCATATTTTTAAATTTATTTCATTTAATTTACAATTTAATATATCAAATTAGTACTCCTTCAAAGCTAAAATTATCTAATTTCCTTGATTCACTACCTTTGTCATTCATAGTCAGCTTATGCTTGAGTTCAAGAAGTTATACATAGGTGTGAGTCATGGAGTACATGATGGAATTAATTTTTGAGTAATAGCATTCCCCAAATGTCTTATATTTCATGTTATGAATGTTTATAGGATACAAGGCAAGGTTTCCACTTCAAACAGTGAGTTGACTATATTGGATTCTTAATCTCCAAATAGACCAGACAGAGATCCTTGAGGTTTTGTGAAATAACATTTGACATGATATTAGGTCTTCCCAAGGGTCTTATTTATTTAATATAATATCCATATCCACATGAAAAAAAACCATTTAAATTTTAAAGAGCAAAGGAAGAGTAAATGATGACTAATTGAGGTTTCAAAGTTGGCAAAAAATCACTAAAAATAGACAGTGACATCTATGGGGTGTGGATAAAAAATGACTTTGCACTTCAATTTGGGAAGTACTTAACTATGATATCAAAATTGAATCATTAAAACTATTCCAAATTAAAATATTGAGATAATGTGACTAAGATAAGGTGATTTTTATGTCTTGACCTCAAAAACACTCTTCCCTATCCCTATAGGGGACTGAGAATAGCCTTCTACAATAGGCCTTAACAAAAATTCATCTCTTTTGGGATAAAAAAAACTATTTGAAAAGTTTGAGATGAAGTTGAATATTTTAAGGAAACTATACCTAATGTGTAATTTATTCTTAAAAATCACATGACCTAAGGGATTTCAATGTAACCTACATCCAGTCCTAGAATCCATAAAATACAGTCAGGAAGGGTATGTTGACAGTAAGTTGAAGATTGGGTTATCCTTGTATCAAATGAGGTTTTTTTGGTGGAGTTAGATTATATGAAGGAAATATGAACTCAATGTAATAAATATTAACCTAAACACATCATACACTAGGCCTAAATCTTTCCAAAAAAGAAAACCACTAAATAGGGGTAGAGCTATGACTGGGGCAGTCAAGGTAGGGGTATTCACCTTAAAGACCAAAGTAGGCTAATGATATGGTTTGAAGGCCTATAAGTAAAAACAAAGAATTAATATGGTTTATTACCTAATAAACATGGAGATAAGGTCCAAAATCATCAAACAAATCTTCAGCCAAGACCTTCATGTATGTGTATAGAATGTCTCAATTCTTAAGGAGCATGGCCTAATCATGAGAGTAAGGCATGCATTAGTGCAAAAGGAGTGAGATTAACATTTTAAAATGGTATATTATCAATAAAATGAGATTATAAACATAAAATTAGGTTTTTATGATGTCCAAAATACCAAACAAAGGTCAAGGATCATGTACAATGAGTCCTAAAACAAGGTTTCCCTTCATTACAATCATAGGCCTAGCTTAGGTTTCCAAAGCATAAGAGGTGTTTAAAAGGGAAATTGAAATATAAAATGGTTTAAATAAATAATTTCAGGTATTATTTATATATAAATTCAAAATTAAATATCAAATCAATCCATTTCTCTCTAAATCATAGTCCATCCCCTACCCACCCTCATAGTTTGTCTTCTTCAAAAGTCTGCCTAGCAAATTTAGAGAATTGGAGGCTCAAATTTAAAATTTGAGTGATAAAATTTTGTAAATATTAAACTTAAGACATAAAAAAAACTCTAAAATAATCATATTTTATGATAAAATAGGTAAATCCCTTTCTATTTTGTCTCAGAGCAGGGTCAGTTTTAGCATGCATGAAGATGACAATTTTGAGGAAAATGATGAAATGGTGAACCAAAAAGCAAAAAAAATAACAAGTGATGATTGGATAATATTTATGGGACATAAAAATAACTGAAAATACTTATATAATAATTCTAATAATATATAATGATCTAACCAAGAAGGTTTATAGTCATGTGTGAAGGAAACCCTTGGGCCTAAAATCCAAATTGAGGGCCAGGTGCATTTTTAACCTTGTCCATGATTTAAAATTGGTTTATTAATTATTTCATGGGTATATAAGATGTTTTTAAGCCATAAATATTTATATGAATCTATTTAAGGTCCAAGTTGAGTCTCAAATGGTAGGCAGACCTGTTGGCAAGGTCTAGGCCTAAGGCCAAACAGGGGTAAGGCTTCATTTTTAGATCTTGAGGATTTATTATAATGATGGGAACATGTTTTTGGGGTGTGCATATAGGTTTTTTAACAAATTTTTAGGATAACTCATCAATAATCCAATTCTTCACTTGAAATCTCCCAAACACTCACATAATGCACAAAATGGCTCGAATGGTCAAGTTGAAATGTTCATAACTTTCATGATCTTATGTATGAGACCTGGAGACCATTAGAAAAGTCTGATAAAGTACCTAAGGAGATATATATAATTTTTATTAAATTATAATGTGTCATATTTATGAACAAAGGCTAAGAGGACTAATCACTCTAAAACCTTCTTAAACCCTATTTTTAGATCTGATGGTGAAAATGAGACTAAAATCGCATCTATATGGATGAATTTGAGTATGAGTTATGAAAATAAATTGTTGAAAATTCTATGAGGATCAAATCCATGGGATTAGATTGTATGAACTTGTATGTAGTAGGGCAAAATAGGGATTATTTTAACCATTTTTTTCTGTTGTACAGGAATGGTAAACTTTCAAGAGATTAAATCACTTATGGATGGAAGATTAGGAATTTTTATAAGTCCCCATGGTAATTAGATATGGTATCTCAACTCCTAAGTGTGCCTACCAGTTCTCTCTTTTTAGTCAGTCCAGTGAGCTAGCCAGGGAAGACTTAGATAAAATGGTGAATATTCATTTGGAGAGCCTTTTAAGGATTTTTTCTTGTAAATTATACCATGGACACTGGGGAAACATGTCATTCCTCTTTTATTATGGATAAAATTGTAGGTTTCAAGTGTTCTTGGTGCTAAGTGTTAGAGGTGAAGGGAAAAGAGCTATTTTGGGACTGCCAAGTATGATCATGTATGGCTAGAATGATAGGAAGGATTAGGATCCCCTCTAATGCATGTGAGGGCTTCTAAATAACCCATTATATTAATATTAATCATAAAACTTGATCAGTTGTATAATTATGGTAGTTTTTGAAGGCTAATTATGAAGGGCAGTTTTTTATTCATAGAAAAGGAGTTTATTGATCATTTGTAAGTCTTGGATGGTTGGATATGACACTTGTAGATATTTTTTCTGTATGGCTACTCTCATACATTTATAACTACTCTTCACATTGGTGACACATGTAAAAGTGACTCTTAGACTCCCCTTCTCTCTCTCTCTCTTCCCACATTTTCTATAAATTGAGCCTTTTTGGCTATTATATGGCATATCTCCACTTGGGTATGGAGAATGACTACCAAATTTCTTCCTTGAATGAATAAATATAGATTTTTTTTACCTCATTCAGGAATTCTCTAAGTGTATGTGATGGTTGTAATCTTTTGAAAGTGTATCTTAGCTTACCTTCACATGTCAACTTTCTTAGTACCTTGTGAGCTCAAAGGCTTCTCTTTGTAGGTCATCAAGAAGTGTCAAATGGAGTTGTAGGTGTATTGAATTGTTCATTCAATAGTGTGTCTTAGAATGCCTATTTTCTAAGTCTTTTTTTCCTAGCCAATTCCAAGACTCTATGTTGAAACATTGATGCAAGAGGGAACACTGTCATTGGATGGAGTGTATGTTAGGATTCTCTTGGATCAAAGTGCATGTCAAAAAGTGTGAGTAGAGGAAAAATTTTGTGTATCATCTCCCATAGAGTAGGTTATTTTTATTCATCCTTAACCCTTTTCATCCCACCAAGTGTTAGTAGTAGGATATGTGTGTTAGAGATGCATCAAGGAGAGCTAGCTCCTAACCTACAGATCCACCTCCTAATAGGGATACCCATAGCCCTGAAGTGGTTCCATTATCTAAATTTAATGAGGATAATCTTGTCCCATCTCCTCGTTGGGTGCATGTTCAAGAGAAAATAGTTTGTGGCATGCCTAGTGCGACTCTTTTTGCAAGAATTGGAGGATTTGTGGTGTTGTCCTTCAACACATCAAATTTGAGAGCCACTCTTCCAAACACCAATGGTGATTCTAAAGTTTAATAATCTAGTTTAGCATCCAAGTATTCCATTTTTAGGTTGTTTTTAAAATTCTTTATGTCTTGGTTTTCAAATGAAGGTTTCATGAATAATATTGATTTTGATTTTTCCCCTCTACAAGTTAGTGAGACATTACAAGCTTTTCCTCTTCCTCCTCAGTTTGAGCAAGTACTTGGACAACCTAGTCATGATCCTTATCAATCTTGTTTTTATCCTTATCTTGCCCAATATAACCTTAATTATCTCCAATATGACCTTATTAAATCCTATAATCCTTCCTTTTCCTCCCCTCATAGGCATCATCAAGATGTTAGGTAGTCATATGGGAATGGTTACCAAGAAATACCTTTTTACTAGCCCCAATATGAGCCCCACCCTTCATGTTTTAATTCATATCATCATCAACCATATTCCCTTCATCCTTCTCAAATGGAAGAGGAATTTAACATAAAGTATACACAAGGACATCATTGGTAAAGTGAGATTCTTACTCATGTAAATGCCATTCCTTACAATCAGCCCAAGAATTCACTCTCATATGAGCTGACTAGTGCTTTTCTCTTCAAGAAGCTCATTTAGAAGACCCCTCCTTTAGCTCACACTCCATTTCTAATTCCCTCACGTTATAGTACCTTCCATACTCAATCTCCTTCACCCCAAATCCATAAACCTATCCATCAGGCTCCACTTCATTCTTTCTCAAGGAGGAACCTATTTTGAAAGAGGCAATTGAAGAAGAGAAAATACAATTTATGGTCGATCAAGAGGCTCTCACAAGTGACAATGAGGATGAGATCATCATAGATACTCCCTTTGAAGGAATCATAAAAGATGGAGAACATATTCAAATCATTTCTCAAGAAGGGACTATTCTAGGAGAGTTTTATGAGACTAAGGTTGAAGAAGTGTCTATTGAAGGTGGTATGGTTCAAGGAGAAGATATAAGTCACACCAACAAGTACATGTTCTAAGAATATGAAAATGAGATTGGCAAACTTAACTTGTAAACATTAGATGATGAAGAATGTAAGTTTGGTGAGCCCTCTTCCCCATTGTTTGATGAACCTTCATTTTGCTTTGATGAAGATAGTGACCAGGCTATGGGACCTGAGTTGAATGAGGTTTAAGAGCATGTTGTTAAGCAGCTAGAGACCATTATTTTTGAGAAAGAAGGAGATAAATCAGGATGGTGTGATAGAGGCATTGGAGAGGGAGATTTTGAATAAGAAATTGATGATTTTTAGGATGACTTAGAATAATTTTATCTCAACTCAAACATCATACAAGCCACCTTTCCTCTAGAGAGTCATGATGAGGCTAGGAATCAGTTTGTGAAACTTCTTGTAGAGATAGAGAAAGATGAGTTGGTCCATGATACATACCAAGAGGGCTATGAGCCAAATGAGCATTATAATGATGAGATTTTAGCCTCTGATGCATTGATAGACTACACTAGAATGAAAGACCAGCATGAGACATGCTTCAAAGAGCAAGATGAGAACATGTATGTTGGATACATGTTTGAACTTGATCCACTTGGATACATAAAAATCAAGGTGGCAATCAAAAAGGATGAGTCACCAAGCTCTTAATTCAACAAACCACTTGTTTGGCACCATGAGGTTTCTTGTCATGAAGGATGCCTAAAAATATTCCCCTTTGATCTAGGAGGGGAAAAACCATATCAGGTTAGGTGTACATATTAGTTTCCTTTTAGTTTTGTCTTATTTTCCCCTAAGTGCTTAGTAGCACAAGTGTGTTAACTTTGGTCATTGTTATGTGTTATTCTTCCCTTTTGTGTGTTTTTAGGTAGTATTACGATATTTTTGATATTTTAAAGGATTTTTACTAATGTTTAAAAGTGTATTCTAACTCCCTTGCCTAATGGTAAGGATAAGGCTAGTAGTCCTTAACATAGGCAAGCATATTACCCTTAGGGGTTGTTAAATTGTTGACCAAATTTGACTTATAGTCAAATGGGGTCAACTCATATCATTTTTAAATAATTTAATAATGTTGCCATGTGTCATATAGGGTGTCATGTTAGTCTATTATCTCACTTAGCCTTCCCCTAGTCTTTGTAGAAGCTCATCTTCCTTGAAATGGCCTAGTTAAACATGGTCAAACATGGGTCAAACTTGGTAAAAGGATAATTTTTTGTAAAATATGTCCTAATATGTAATTTATTATGTTTCAATGGTTTATAAGTCATAAATTTCTCACTTGAGTTGGTCTCATGAGCTAAAAGGGTCATTTAGCCACCTTTTAGCTTAATTAAATGACTTTTGAGGACTTTCAAGCTAAAATATTTGTCACCAAGGTGTATGAGAACATTGATAATTTAAAATGATGTCAATATAATTTTAGGTGATATGTAAAATTCAGGTTCATCAGTCAAGTGGTAGTTTTCCCTAAAACATAGGCCATTTCTAACACTTATATAGACTTCTCAAGTTCCTTGAAGCTAAAAACATGGTGGTGTGAATAGTAACCTCCCCATATGTCATTTTAATATTTTTATTTAGGATATTACATAAAAATATTTATTTATAACTTATTTTCCTTCTTTTTCCATTGGCAAGCCAGGGAAGGGCAAGTTCAAACACTCACTATGAAAGATACAAGTGGAGTTAGGAGGAATGATTCTACAAGTGGATAGTAACCTAAGTTAAATTCACATCCATAATAATAAATCTCATATTTGTGGCTCCTCCTTCATGAAAAATCAATTACACTCTAGGTATCTTTTTATGAAATTACATCCAAGAGGGGTATAAGTTTCCATATGTTTCTTGGTTTCAAGAATCCATAGAGATATGAGGATTTAAAAGTGTTAATAAGGTCATATAAAATGTATATTAATCATCCAACACCTTCTTTATTAATTTCCTCAAAAGGTTTTCCCAATTGTGCTTATTTCTCAAAGTTGGCAGTCATGGGTGCAGAACTTGAGTTTTCTCAACATATGAGGAGATCCATGAAGTGTTTAGTGATCTTATATTCATTTTTTAAAATTTATTTCATTGAACTGACATTGTAATATATCAAATTAGTACTCCTTCAAAGCTAAAATTGACTAATTTCCTTGATTCATTGCCTTTGTCATTCACAGTCAGCTTATGCTCAAGTTCAAGAAGTTGTACATAGGTGTGAGTCATGGAGTTCGTGGTGGAATTAATTTTTGAGTCCTAACATTCCCCAAAAGTCTTATATTTAATTTTATTAAGGTTTAGAGGCTACAAGGCAAGGTTTCAACTTCAAAGAGTGAGTTGACTATATTGGGTTCTCAGTTCCCAAATGGACCAGACAAAGATCCTTGAGGTTTTATGAAACAACATTTGACATGATAGAATGGATTCCCATTAGTCTTATTTATTTTATATAATATCCCTATACACCTATAACAACCACGAAAATTTTGAAGATCAAAGGAAGTGTAAAGGATGAGTAAATGAGGTTTCAAAGTTGGCAAAAAATCATTGAAAATATATAGTGACATCTACAGGGTGTGGATAAAAAATGACTTTGCACATAAATTTTGGAATTCCTTAACTCTACTATCAAAATGAAATCATTGAAACTATTCTAAATGACATTCTTGAGCTAATGTGACTAAGATAAGGTGAATTTGATGTCTTGACCTGCAAAACACTCTTTCCCTGTCCATACAAGGGATTGAGAATAGCTATCTATAGAAGGCCTTAACAAAAATTCATCTCTTTTGGGATACCAACAAATATTTAAAAGGTTTGAGATGAATTTTAATATTTTAATAACACTATACCTAAGGTGGAATTGATTCTTGACAATCACATGACCTAAGGGATTTCAAACTAACCTACAAGTAACCCTAAAATCCATAAAATATAGTCATGAAGGGTATGGTGACATTAAGTTGAAGGTTGCTTCTCCTTGCATAAAATGAGGTTGTATTGGTGGAGTTATATTATATTAATGAAATATGACCTAAAGGGACTCAATATTAATGTAAACACATCATACACTATGCCTAAATCTTCACAAAAAAAAAACCACTAAATAGGGGTAGAGCCATCACTGGGACAATCAAGATATGGGTATTCTCCTTAAAGACCAAAGCATGGTAATGATATGGTTTGAAGGCATCTATGTAATCAAAAAGATTTAATATGGTTTATGACCTAATAAACATGGAGAGAAGGTCCAAAATAATCAAACATAAATTCAACCAAGACCTACAAGCAGGTTTATAGAATGTCTTAGTCCTTAAGGAGCATGGCATAATCTTAAGAGTAAGGGATGCATTGGTGATACAGGAGTGATATTTACCTTTTAAAATGGTTGAGGACCACTAAAATGATATTATAAACATAAAAATATGTTTTTATGGTGTCCATGAGACCAAAAAAAGCTGAAGGATCACCTATAGCTAGGCATAAAACAAGGTTTCCCTTCTTTGCAGTCATAGGCATAGTTTAAGTTTCCAAAGCATAAGAGGTGTTTAAAAGGGGAAGTGAAATATAAAATGGTTGGAATACATAATTTAAGGTATTAATTATCTATAAATTTTACAAAAAATCTCAAATCAATCTATTTCTCTCCAAAGCATAGTCCATCCCATGCCCACCCTCATAGTTTGCCTTCTTCAAAAGTATGCCTATGAAATTTGGAGAATTGGAGGGTCAAATTGAGGAGTTAAGTGATAAAATTTGGTAAATATTACCATTAATAAATATTAAAACCTATCCAATAATCATATTTTATGATCCAATAGGGAAAGCCCTCTCTATTTTGTCTCAGATTAGGGTTAGTTTTAGCATGCACGAAGATGACAATTTAGAGGAAAATGATACAATGGTGAACCAAAAATCAAAAAAAGCTCAAGAGATGATTGGATAAGCTGGAGGGAAAATAAAAATAACTTAAAAAATATTTATATTATCATTTTAATAAAATAATATGCTCTAACCAAGAAGGGTTATAGTCATGTGTGAAGGAAACCCTTAGGGCTAAAAGCTAAATTGAGGGTTAGGTGCATTTTTGACCTTGTCCATGAATTTAAATTGGTTGATTCATGATTTAATGGGTATACCACATGTTTTAAATCTATAAGGATTTAGATTAATCTATTTAAGGGATAGGTTGAGTCTCAAATGGTAGGCAAACCTATTGGCAAGGTATAGGCCTAAGGCCAAATAGGGGTAAGGTTTTATTTTTAGATCTTGAGGAGCTATTACAATGATGGAAAATGTTTGTGTGGTAAATATACAGAATTTTTGAATTATTTATTTTACTACAATTCATCAAGAAGATAGTTCTTGGCTTCAAAGCTTCCAAACCCTCACAAAATGCACAAAATGGCTAGAATGGTCAAGTTGAATTGTTCATAACTTTCATGATCTTATGCATGGTACATGCAGGCATTTAGGAAATTTTGAGAAGGTCCTTGAAGATCCATCAATGGAATTTGGAGGAAATTATAATGTGCCATATTTATGAACAAAGGCTAAGAGGGTTAATCACTCCAAAACCCTCTTAACCCCTATTTTTTGACCTTATGGTGAAAATGGGCCTAAAAGTGCATCTAGATGGATAAATTTAACCATGAGTGATGAGAAGAAGTTGTTTCCAAATCCATCAATATCATATTCATATGATCATATTATATGGACCTGTATAGAATAGGGCAAAATAGGGCTTATTTTTACCATATTTTGTGTTGTGCAGGCATGGTGAACTTCCAAGAGACCAAATAATTTTTGGAGGGAAGATTAGGAATTTTTATAAGTCCCCATGGTAATTAAATTAGGTATCTCAACTCTCAAGTGTGCCTAATAGTTCTCTCTTGTCAATCAATCTAGTGAGCCAGCTAAGGAAGACTTAGAGAAAATGGTGAATCTTCATTTGGAGAGCCTTTTAAATCTTGTTTCTTATTATTGATGACATAGACACTTGGGAAACATGTCATTCCTCTTTTTTTATGGATCATATTGTAGGTTTGAATAATTTTTGGTGCCAAGTGTGAGAAGTGAAGGGAAAAAAGTTATTTTGGGACTACCAAGTATGATCATGCATAACTAGAATGATAGGAAGGTTTAGGAGAATCTCCAATACATGTGAAGTCTTCTTAGTAAACCCTCCTACTCAGATTAATCATCAAACTTGATCAGTTACAGACTTAGGGCAGTTTTCTATGTATATAAAAGGAGTTTCTTGATCATTTGTAGGTCTTGGATGGTTAGAGATGACACTTGTATCTCTTTTTGATATATGTCTCACCCCATCCCTCTCTCTCATACATTTTTAACTAGTCTTTCACATTGGTAACACATTTCCAAGTGACTATTAGACTCCCCTTCTCTCTCTCTTCCCACATCTTCTATAAATTGATCCTTATTAGCTATTTTATGGCATCTCTCCACTTGGGTATGGTGAAGTCCTACCAATTTTTTGCCTTGAATCTATAAAGATAGTTATTTTTTACCTCATTCAAGAATTATTTAAGTGTATGTGATAGTTTTGATCTTGTGGAAGTATATCTTAGCTTACCTTTACATGCCAAATTTATTAGTACCTTCTGAGTTTAAAGACTTCTCTTTGTAAGTCAGGAAGAAGTGTCAAATGGAGTTATAAGGGTAGTGTATATCTCATTCAATAGTGGGTCTTATAATTACTATTTTCTAATACCTCCTTGCCTAAGCCAATTTTAAGACCCCATGTTGAAACATTGATGTAAGAGGGAAGGTTGTCATTGGATAGAGTGTATGTTAGGCTTCTCTTGGTTCAAAGTGCATGTCAAAAAGTGTGAGTAAATCAAACATTTGGTGTATCACATCCCATAGAGTAGGTTACTTTCAGTCATCCTTAACCCTTTTCATCCCCACTAAGTGTTAATAGTAGGATATGTGCTTTAGTGATGCATCAAGGGGAGCTAGCCCCTAACCTAGAGATCCACCTCCCAATAGAGATACCCACAGCCCTAAGGTGGTTCCATTGTCTCACTTGAACAAGGAGAAGCTTGTCCCATCTCCTCATTGGGTGCAAGTTCAAGTGCCAACATTTACTTGGACTACCTTTTTTTAGATGTGCATGATAATCAAGAAACTATCTTAAGGCAACATGATCATGAAACATCATACGTGAATTAGATAGGATTTATAATGAACTTGAAAACTCACTATTTAATGTTCATTTTCAATCTCAAGATACTTAATGTAGACACAAGATCAAAATCATGGAAACCTGCAAGTCCCGAAGATCCCAGCTTAGAGGTAGAATGCATTGGTTAAGGGTAAGGGATAGATTTAATAAATAATTATTTATGATTCTCTACTCTAGATAAGCTATAGACATAAATAAATCCATTCAAGAAGATAATGCTAGGATTTCCAAACTCTAATAAATCCTACAAAATTTTATGTATCATTATCTAGGTGCAATTATCATTCAACTTTCTTACCTAGCTCTTGAAGGACACTCTTACAATTTCTTCAAGTTGTCCCGTACAAGTTGTCTAAACTGTAGATAATTTTTTGTGATATACCTTTTATTCTGAATGATTTCAAGGAAGAAGCCATGAATATGACAAAGCCCTTGGCATTATGTTTCCCCTATAAATTTTATCAAGTCCTCTAGGACACTATTGGACTTAATCTTCACAAATTTTATTATGAAATTATTTTTTCCAACTCCCTCGTAGCCCTCATCAATTAGGGTAATATAAAATTCATCTTGAATGTTGGATATCTTGAGCTTATTACGAATCAGAGGTTGATAATCCTTCTAAATATCTCCCATAAAATCATTGCTAAAGCCCTTGCCCTTAAACTATGACATCTTCTTCCCCTCATTATTATAAGTGAAAAAACATGACTTATCCAATATGTGTATATTTGAAATAAAGTTATTGCAATTTGAGAGGGTATGGATTGAGCTAGTATCTATAGTAAAAAATACATGTTTTTAAATATTGATTTTGAGAAAGCTTATGATAAGATCGAGTAACCTTTCATTAGATCCATGACAATAGATCCATCCAAGCGTGAAATTTAATATTTTGGGCATTTCATTTTCTTTTTGGGCCTCTCCTTTTGAGCTTTGGTCATATATCATTTAGAGGATTGAGAAAAAGATTGCATATGGGATCATCAAATCTCTTTCCTTCACAAGGTAGTTCCAAGTATGCTCTAAATTGTTGATCATTGCCCATGTGTACTATTCTTCTTGTTGGGCTCTTTTTAAAGTTACTTATGCAAAGTTGGAGAAGCTGCTAAGATATTATCTTTGGGTTAATTATGAAGGCCATAGGGGTTTTCATCCAGCCTCCTAGGATTTATGTTATAGGCCTAAATAAGTTGGGGGCCTCGGGTTCATTGACATTAAACTCCATGGCTATTGTTTAAGTGTTAAATGGATCATCATAAGCTTAGAATAGAATGGATCTTGGAAGGTTGTCTTAAGACACTACAATACCCAAGTAACTCTGCATGTCAAGGAGGCATGAAAGGGTATTGATTTGTAGAATCTTCTTCTTTCTCCTATGCCAATTCAAATTAGTGGCACTTTTCTGGTTAAAAATATATGTAAAGCCTAATAATTACTCAAACCTAACCTTGTCTAGGTAAGGGATGGTTTAATAAATAGAATTTCTCTTAATTCTCATTATCTCTAGTGGTCTCCCATTCTTAATTTGCATAATGTCCCATTTTCCATGGTTCCCTAGATTAAGATCCTTAAGTTTAAAAAAAAAGTTAATCATGCCTATTGGTGACATCATTTTCAAGGTTTCTCAAGTGTGGCTCTCGTAGTATATGCTTAGAATTAAATCCCAGCACAAATATGAGGATGCAAATTCTATTTTTAAAATTCAAAACTCAATACATGATGTTTGTCTTCACAAGATCAGAGTTTCCTCTAGGGTCATATGGTGTAAACACTATCATTGGCCCATAGCTACTCCTCTCTACCAATACAAACCTCGAATTGAGTATCATCTTCTTACCCCATAGCATATTCAGATTAAAACCTCAACTACCAGTGGAAGTTAAGGTCTTTGAATGCCATTTGGGATAGAAGGATTGCAAATCTTTGGAAATCCCACATTGAACCCAAAAAAATCATTTTATTTAGTGCATTCACTAACATGGCCAAACAGTAGCAGACCGACCCAAGCACATGGGGGTGTCAAATTCCATTTGCCCTCGTCATGAGGCTAAGACCTTTAAACACCTTTTCTAGTTTTTGCCCCCATGCTCAAACAACTTGGAAATGAATTCATACCCTTTTTTAACCTATTATTCTATAATTTTTTACTTGGAAAATGATTCTTCTTGGGCACTCAACCTTGTTACCTACAAGACATAAAATTTTTGGTAGATATTTCATTTTGGTATTCCTTTTCATATATATGGAAACCTAGAATTGTGACAGTTTAGTAATCAAGCTATGGAAATATATTTTTTAGTGACTAACAAAGTTATTGTCATCTCCATTATTTTTCTTCAGATACAAATTAATGTGTAAAAGCTCTGATTGGAGGTGGAACACCTCCAAACCCTCTTGAACCACTAGGGGAGTGCTCTATGTGTTGTCAATTGAGTGCCTTTAGATCTTCCGTGCCACTGTTCTCCCACTCAGAGCCCAAGCTAAGGTTTTCATCACCGTAAATCTAAGAGTAGGTGAAGCTCCTCTCCTCATTCCCAATAGCCTTCACCTCCTCATGGGGATGGTGTTTTTTACCATCTTGGACACAAAGTTGGTAGCTATTGGGGTGCTCCTCCCCATGACAAGTTTCCATGCTTGTCTCTTTCTATTCCACCCACTTGGCAAGCCGTGGATTTTGAAGAGAAGTAGCAATCTAATGGGCGGGAACCCATTCCTAACATAACAGATCCCCCAAGTCCCTATGGCTAGGGGGATAACCCCATAACCCCCCTCCCCCATGTCCTTCAGAGACCATGTTCATCGTCGTTGTGTAATTACCTTGGTCTTTGTATTTGTTAGTTCTTATTTCTATCACTTTTATATTAAAACGCACTTTTATTATGATTTTAATTATTTTAGAGTATTAATTTTGGTGTTGTGATGTAATTTTGTTCTTTCATACCCTCTTTTTACCTGATATAATATGCATTATAGGATGGGATTTCTTCCAACTATATATTTTATAATCAGTGTTGGACTATACTATTTTTATTAATAAAAGTGTGCTTCTAATCAAAATGAGGAAAGTATTTTTGATTTTTATTTTTGGAAAAAAGTGCCATATCATATCAAGCACGTGCTGAAACCATGACGACCAATGAACACAACTATTGAAGATTGGGCGAATAGAATTTTAGCATTGGCTTTCTAGTTTTGGATTGACGACAAAGTTCAAAAGACCGAAAAATTAAAAATTAAAAACGAAAGAAATTTATATTGAATAAATTATGCCTCTGTTAACGGGATTAACGGTTGACCTCTCCGGCAACATAAGGTCTTCCTGAATGGATGCAGATATGTTTGACAAGCACTCAGAGCTTTCACCGGCGCATTTCCCGGTAATAGTATTTCACATGTAAAAGTTGACATATGCACAAAAGGAGGTCCATAGTATGGCGGCTTCCGCATAATTCCAACCGACCTCAATGCCTGAGGTAGTTTTTTCTTTCTCGTCTTCCTGTTGTTGGAAGTGACATTATGTGCCATTTTCCCTTCTATTTTGAATTTGGGACTACCAAACACGTATAGTCTCTAGAAGATATGATAACCCGAATATGCATAAAGGCATTCAAGTTTGGTATTTCAAGATTTTCCACCGAATCGGTAGAAAAATAGCTGAATATATTACCTTCTTCTGTCACTTCAGGAGTAGGTTGGCCATGGTATACCCAAAAAAACGTATCAATATGTGTAATAATACGAGTGTTAAATGTATGTAGCTTTTTCTTATCAGCAATTGAATCATCACATCCGCACTCAGAGACCAGTCATTACAGATGTCATTCATGTCCATTACTACGTCCCACGTCATAACATGCACTTAATGCATTTAGTCAACTGGTTTGGCTCTGGTGGGGCTCAAGATTTTATATCTTTAGAGGCTCAAATTTCTATATAAGAAAGGCTAATGTCATGCCTCATTATACCACAAGAGTCTTCCGTAAGGCAAAATGGCCAGCAATCAAGTGTTACAGGCATCGCTTCTTTTGTTTGCTATGTTTTTCTTCCACTTAGGAATGGTGAAGTCATTTGAATATTCCCAAAAAATCACGACCCACGTAGCGGAACAAACTGGGTCTGGAAATGCTGTTAAACATCATGTTGAAAAGCCTAAGCTTGTTGTCGAAATGGTAGAAAGGTAAGCATCTCGCCTTTCCATTGTATAAATTCTTTTTGAGATGAAATGATGGAGTTGTTTGGATGTTAGCATATCTTATGATTTTTATAATCGTAAAGGTAATAAAATTAATATTGTAACTTTGAAAGTTTATCGGGTAAGATAAGTTATAGTAATTGTAGACTGGTACTGAGTAATTCAAGAGGTCACGTGCAGGAAGATTAATAATTCGAGAAGGCAGCTGAGCTATTTGTCCTGTGGGACAGGCAACCCCATTGACGACTGCTGGCGTTGTGATCCCAACTGGGTTAACAACAGAAAGAGCCTTGCTGACTGTGCCATCGGATTCGGCAAAAACGCCATTGGAGGTCAAAACGGCAGATTTTATGTCGTTACCGATCCCAATGACGATGACCCCGTCAATCCCCGGCCCGGCACTCTGCGTCATGCTGTTATTCAAACGGAGCCTCTCTGGATTTTTTTTCAAAGAGATATGGTTATTCAGCTCATGGAAGAACTTATCATGAACAGCTACAAGACCATTGATGGCAGAGGAGCAAACGTTCACATAGCAAATGGAGCGTGCATTACAATACAATATGTGACAAACATCATCATTCATGGAATTCATATCCACGACTGTAAACCTGCAGGAAATACAAATGTGAGGAGTTCCCCGAGCCATGTTGGGTATAGAACTCGGAGTGATGGAGATGGGATTTCTATATTTGGAGGAAGTGCAATTTGGGTAGACCACTGCACTTTGTCAAGCTGTCAAGATGGCCTGATCGATGCCATTCATGGATCAACTGCTATCACTATTTCAAACAACTTTTTCACGCACCATGACAAGGTGCTCAACTGTTTATTCCCTCTGCGTAGATTAATTATTCTTATAGCAGAATAAAACCATGATTAAAGAGTTTTACTAAGTTCACGTTCATTGTTTTTGTAATATTGCAGGTGATGCTCCTAGGTCACAGCGATGACTATACACAAGATGTTAATATGCAAGTAACAATTGCATTTAACCACTTTGGAGAAGGGCTTGTTCAACGTATGCCAAGGTATAAATAAAATCTGAGTTAGTACTCTGTACTCCCTACATAAAGGTCAATAAACAACTTGTTAGGGTTTATTCATTTGGTATATAATAATGATTAAAATATCAATGGAATGCAGATGTCGACATGGAAACTTTCATGTGGTAAACAATGATTACACACACTGGGAAATGTACGCCATTGGGGGAAGTGCAAACCCAACCATAAACAGTCAAGGCAATAGATTCCTTGCCCCTAACAATCCATCTAGCAAGGAGGTATTAATGCCAGACCCATACGACTCATACACCTTTACTATAATGAGCATATAATATTTTTTATTGATATGGATAATGTGCAGGTGACAAAGCGGGAAGATACAGCAGACAGTGTGTGGAAGAATTGGAATTGGAGGTCACAAGGAGATCTAATGTTAAACGGGGCCTTCTTCACTCCATCGGGCGCAGGAGCTTCTACAACATATGCAAAAGCATCAAGTGTGGCGGCAAGGCCTTCGACTGTTGTGGGGTCTATCACTTCAACTGCAGGTGTTCTCACCTGCAGAAAAGGTTCCCGCTGTTAACCCGAAAACTCACATCATACAAGGCTTAGGAAGCGTTTAAATCTGTAATGAAGGCTTTAAATTAGCCTTCCGTGTCTTCATCGAGATAATGATTGTGTGTTAAAGCGTAGTGGAGGAAGCACAAGTGCGATGAGTTTGAGAAGCGTAGTGGAGGAAACACGTGTTTTCGTATAACATGACAATAATCGTGTCTTAGTCTTGTGGAGGAATTACACGTGTGATGAGTTTGAGAAGCCTAGCGAGGAAGCACTTGTCCTAGTATAGCTGAGACTATAATTGTCTTAGTTTTTTTGTTCTTGAGAAATATAGTGGAGAAAGTATATATACGATGAGCATCAGAATTTTTTTTATAAATAATAATAAGTTTCAATATTTATAGTAATATTTTTAATATTAAATTATTATTTTAAAATTTAATTTTTAAATTAGGTTAGAAGTTTGAACAATTATATTGCATTATTATATATATATATAAATTTATATATATTTCTTTTGTTATATATATATATATATATATATATATATATATATATCACTTGTCCTAGTATAGCTGAGATTATAATTGTTTTAGTTTTTTTTTCTTGAGAAATATAGTGGAGAAAGTATATATACCATGAGCATCAGAATTTTTTTTATAAATAATAATAAGTTTCAATATTTATGGTAATATTTTAATTATTATTTTAAAATTTAATTTTTAAATTAGATTAGAAGTTTGAACAATTATATTACATTATTAAATATATATATATTTTAATTTATATATATTTCTTTATTTTAAATTTTTAAATTTAATTAATTTTTAAAAGATTTCATTTTCTATCCAATATTAAAGAATTAAGATGAAAGTCTCATATAATAAAATTTGATACTCAATAAAATACTGCAAACTAATTAATTTAAGACCAAACAACAATAATATTGAAATCAAAATATCCAAAAATTTCACTTAATAAATTAAAGATGACAGAAAGCTAATAAATTAAAGATGATATAAAGCTAATAACAACCACTTTTTGAGAAGTCATAAGCAACAACATAATGAGGAGCAGTCAAAGAAAGTAAATGGGGAATGAAGGGCCCTATATTGCGTGAATATTCTCCTAATTTTTAGTGCCTCCCAAATCTTATTACACCACAAATTTCATTGACAGTTAAGATGTGCTAAATAATAATGTTCTTCGCATTCCCCAACAACCCAACAATAGAAAGGACAAGGGTAATTTACGGTGTAAATTTGGTGGTCGTATCATTAATATTTATAATTTTTATGATAGTTAATATTTTTATAAATCATATATATGTAAAGTAAAATTTTTGATAGATTAATCCAAAAAAATTAAAAGATTATGATAAATATATAATGTATTATTTATATTTATTTTTTCTATTATAAATTATATTAACTTTTCAAAAGAAATATCAAATAAATAAATAAATACCATAAAAAAAATTATAATATGGAGAGTGGACCATCAAATTTAGTTTTTAAAATCCATTCCATTTACTATATGTTCTTATCATGATATTTTTGTTAAATATCTGATTACAAAGTTAAATTTTGGACACTTTGATCCGGAGTTCATTTCGGAAAAAGTTTCCAAATCATGATAAACAATGTAGACATGCCAAGTGGTCCAATCAGGTGGTGACACGTGGCAGTCAATGGGAGTCCAAAAATTTGGGATTTCGCTGATTTTTGTCTTTGATAGATAATTCAGTGTGTTTGAATTATAATGATTTTACATTTTGTAATAAGACTTTTCAAACCACCATGTGGCAAGCCAACAAACCAAATTTTCCACGCCATCCACCTTGCCACACAAAGACCGCATCCTACCTAAGGAAATCTCCAACGGCGGCCTAAGTTAGGCATTTAGCTAAGTCTTGCACCAAAGTCTTCC
Organism: Torreya grandis; assembly: GCA_037957365.1. Lineage (NCBI taxonomy): Eukaryota > Viridiplantae > Streptophyta > Pinopsida > Cupressales > Taxaceae > Torreya > Torreya grandis. The sequence continues at coordinate 4,185,700 of JARHVA010000450.1, forward strand.
CCAAAAAGGGCCGTCGACACTCATCAAGGAGTCTGCCAACCTTTTTAAAGACTCAAAGCCGTTTGGATTTGGTCAATGTGGGATAAAGGATAAGTTCAAAGCGCCTAAATAGAAGGCTGAAGACTTGAACCGCCGACCTCTAATGTAAAAGAGATAGGCCTTGACCACTTAGGATATAGACTTTCAAGTCTTTTGAAAGGAGTGAACATGTATTAAAGGTAAGCTTCTGGCCGACTGTGTATGGGAGATTATAGACCTGCTTACAGTATTTAGTCATTTTGGAGCCCTTAGAGGCTGAACCAGAGCTCAGAGTAAACTATAAACTTGTTTAAAATTCCAATACGCTCCATGCATTATATTCATTTACCTATTTTGGAGAATTGGTGATGTCATTTTGAACTATAGAAGTTGTCAATTTCAATTTACAGAAGCCTCTGCGTGTGATTCATGAAGGTGAAGGATGTGCTGAGTTAGCCAAGGTCTTTCAAAGGTCTGAAACACTATTTTTAGAGAGAGTAGATCTATTTTGTTGATTTTAAGTATTATTTTGGCTTGTAAATTTAGCAACATTAATGGATCAGTTCGATAAGAACCCGGGGACGTAGGAATTTCAAACCCTGTAAACAATTTCTATGTTTTGATATTTGAATTCAGTTTTGCATTTAACTTTTAGTTAATTTGTAGATTATAATTCAAATTTTAATCAAAATGCAAAAACTAATCATTTTATCATTTACGAGAAATTGGATAAAATCAAGAATTTGGTAAATTCTTACAGTTTCAATGGATAATTAAGGTGATCTATCAATTCAACTTTATTTTAGTTTTGAAACTTGATTTAGATCAGATTTTCATCAATTTTTAATCATTTCAACATCTTAAAAGTTGAGAAATTCAGTATTCATACTTAAAACTTCACTTTGAGTTTACCAATGTAGTTTACAGATCAAGTTGGTATCAGAGCGATTAGAATGAAGGGATTGCTTCTAGTTGTGTAATGACAGTTGCTTCCAGAATAGTTGGATTATTGGTTTACAGATTGATTATATTGCAGTGTGTAGTGAGGAATTAGGTGTTTGCAGGAAACCATGGGCAAGTTGTTATAGATTGAGGCCATCAAAGATGAAAATGCAATCTTAAGATGCCAAAAATTTACACTTAAATTGCAAGTGTCAAAGTTAAAATCAGAGCTCAAATTCAAGGATGAGCTCTTGATTAGATTACAATGTGGTGAGTGTGAAAAGGTAAAGCCTTCAACTTCAAATGCAAAGACTATGACTGAGTGCACTGTAAGTTTTTCACCATAGGAATCTTAATCTTCTTCTACCATTTCAGATTCAGATTCTAGTAATATTATTTTTGGTGATTTTGAAAGATACACTAAGGGCATATGATCTAAATTGTTGTTTAAAATGGGTTATAATGGAGGAGGACTTGGTAGAGATAGCCAAACCCAATTCAGGGTGAGCATAGACCTCTTTGTGCAGGTTTGGGTTATACTAGTGTGCAAGGGGATGATGGAGAAGTTTATTCCATGGATAAAGGAAGATGAACTTCCAATAGCGAAGGTTCTAGGCCACTAGTTCAAAACTGTAAAGGTAAAAGAGGTATTGAGATTCCACCTCTTGATTCTTACACTAAATCTTTTGATCCATTTGATACTTTTAAGAAGTTTGGATATAATGTATAGAAGATAATAAAATCATTTCCATACACTTTTTGTGGGATGAATAACCATAGTGCTAAGACTTATTTGAAACAAAAATCTTTGTTTAAGCAGATTGCATGTTTGAAAGACCATTCTCATGTTAATTTGGGAATTGGCAAAAGGGGACCCTCACCTAAGAAGGATGTTTCCACTCATTGTAAAGTGAGTGGACATAGGATTGATAGATGTTTTAAGCTTCATTCATCTTCACATTCAAGTAATGTTAAAACTAAGATGATTTACAAACCTCTCACTAAGGTTAATGATCCTAATTCAATCCATAATGTAGTTGACAATACAATCCAGGATAAGGTAAAACCTACAAGAAAAAATCCATTTAAAAGGTTAAGTCAACAATGTTTTCAATTACATATGGCAAAGCCCAAATTGATAAAGTATGCAATTGATAATGAATCCACAGAGACAATCAATTTCACTAGGAAGAAAGAATTGGTTAAGCGGATTATCACTAAATTCTATTTGCAAAGCATGGTTAAGAATTCACCTAAGGGAGTGAACAAGCTTTGATAGATGTAGATTAGAGTTGGTGGGAACACTTCAAGATAGGTTTACCATATGAAGTTTTTCAATTCTCACTTTTTGATAACTCTAAGTTTTTGATCTCCAGAATATACTGTATGGGTAGTCTAATAATAGATAAGACATTAACTCATTTGAAATAGTTGGGGATATAGCAGAGTGATGTTGTGAGTTGTTTCCTTATAGTATTTGATAGTTAGACTGCTATTTTGAATGTATCTATTTTGGCACAAAGATGTTTAGATGCATTTTTTAAGACCCTTTGGGCATGTCTAGATGATAGGCAACATACACTTTTGGTTATTTGCATTGTGCTTAGAATTGTAAGTCCCATTTAGGGCAATGCATTGCAACATGTCCACAACATTTATTGTATGTTTTTAGCATTATAAACTTGTCTTGTAGTTACATTGGGAGTTGTTTTAGCTTTTGGCAATTCATCACTTTACAGGATGTGACATTTGGGTAGGCAATTTGATATGTTGTAATAACTTTGGTAGTTGTAGATTCACTTACTCATGCCTTTTGGATTAGTCATTTTTACAATTTGATTGTGAATCATTTGAATGCAATTTTTTATATCTCTTGCTATGATTGGGTTTTATTTTCATGGATGCAGGAGACAAATTATAAGATTTTGGGTGATAGTCAACTTTTGGAGACCAAAAGCCTTTTTTGTAGGGAGTTGTGATCTAGAGTTCATTTTGAAAAAAAATTCTAACTCATGATAAAACCAATTTCACAGCATAGAGCTCATCGAGAGATTTTTGACACTTTTTACAGTTTGTGATGCTTTTTACGATTTGCAAAATGGACACCATATGCAAAAGTTATAGGCCGCTAAAGTTCTACTACGACAGGTAAGAATGTGGTGTCACAAGATGACGTGGTGTAATGTGGACATGCCAAGTGGTCCAATCAGGTGGTGACACATGGTAGTCAATGGAAGTCCAAAAATTTAGGATTTGGTTGATTTTTGTCTTTGACAGATAATTCATTGTGTTTGAATTATAGTGATTTTACATTTTGTAATAAGACTTTTTAAACCACCATGTGGCAAGCCAACAAACCAAATTTTCCATGTCATCCACCTTACCACGCAAAGACCGCGTCCTACCCAAGGAAATCTTCAACGACAACCTAAGTTAGGCATTTAGCTAAGTCTTGCACCAAAGTCTCCCCCAAAAAGGGCTGTCAGCTCTCATCAAGGAGTCTGCCAACCTTTTTAAAGACTCAAAGCCATTTGGATTTGGTCAATATGGGATAAAGGATAAGTTTAAAATGCCTAAATAGAAGGATGAAGACTTGAACCGCTGACCTCCAATGCAAAAGAGATAGGCCTTGACCACTTAGGTTATAGACTTCCAAGTGTTTTGAAAGGAGTGAACGTGTATTTAAAGGTAAGCTTTTGGCTGATTGTGTATGGGAGATTATAGACCCGCTTACAGTATTTAGTCATTTTGTAGCCCTTAGATGCTGAACCAGAGCTCAGAGTAAACTAAAAAATTGTTTAGAATTTTGATACGCTTTGTGAAGTATATTCATTTACCCATTTTGGAGTGTTGGTGATGTCATTTTGAGCTATGGAAATTTCCAATTTCAATTTGGAGAAGCCTCTGCGTGTGATTCATGAAGGTGAAGGACGTGCTGAGTTAGCCAAGGTCTTTCAAAGGTCCAAAACATTATTTTTATAGAGTAGATCTATTTTTTTGATTGTAAGTATTATTTTGGCTTCTAAATTTACCAAAATTAATGGATCAGTTTGATAAGAACATGGGGACGTAGGAATTCTGAACCTCATAAATAATTTCTATGCTTTGATCTTTGAATTCAGTTTTGCATTTCATTTTTAGTTAATTTACAGATTATAATTTAGATTTTAATTAGAATGCAAAAATTAATCATTTGATCATTTACAAGAAATTGGATAAAATTAAGAATTTGGTAAATTCTGACAATTTCAATGGATAATTAATGTGATCTATCAATTCACCTTTATTTCAGTTTCAAAACTTGATTTAGATTAGATTTTCATCAGTTTTTAATCATTCCAACATCTTATAATTTGAGAAATTTGGTATTCGTACTTAAAACTTCACTTTGAGTTTATCAGTGTAGTTTACGGATCACACTTTTATAGTGTAGTTTATAGCCCACTTTTATAAGGAATGTGTGGATGAGATGAGAGGGGTGAGAGTGGGTGGGGGGATAGGGAAGCATGTTAACACCTTCCCTCCCCTTGACCCTTCACTATTATTGTAGGGAGGTCTAGGGGTAACAACATCCTGTGGAGCCCCTCTGGCAAGGGTTTGGGCACAACACCCCTGAGGTAAGAAATCAAGAATCAAACCCTTGTTTTCAAGAAGATGAATTCTCTCATATTCTATATTTAAAAAGAAAATCCTATTAGTATTTTTCCACTCTATTTTTAGGAGGAGGAATCCTAACAACACTTTGATAATTAGGTTTATTTATCTTTGTAGAGTTTGCATGTAATCTACATAGCGAGTTCACATGTAATCTAATCTCTTGAAATTAATAAAACATGATATTTGGCACTGTAGATTTTTTCTTAAATTTTTAAGATTTTATCACATAAATCTTGTGTTTTATCTCATGCATGTCGAAGACTTATTTGTTTAATTATCTCTATAATTTTATTTTGTTAACTTTACATAGTTGTAGAGTGCATGGTGTCCTAATATCTTTTTCACATCACAAAGCATAGATGCATTTAAAAAATGTACCATTAGCTCTAGGAGGGAGGCAATGCAATAAAGAGACATTTCTCAAAGTTAAAAAAATAAAACCACTTGCATTCTTGCATTCCTAAACTCAAGGACTAAATTTGATGGTCATATGACCATATTTATATTTTTTAGCAATAAAATATAATCAATTTTTTCATTAAACCATATTAAATGTAGGGTGAAATTTTGGATAGATCAATAAAATATCAAATAGATTATAAAAAATATATAGACTATCATTAATATCTATTTTTTTCCACTATAAACTTTATTAAAACTTGAATGGTAATATTACATAAATAACTATCATAAAAAAAGTTCATGATAAGCAAGATCAATTATCAAATTTAGCTCATAACCACACTATACCTTTCATATGACAATATGAATAAATGAATTTGTGACCCAAACACTAAGTTAATTTTAACTAAATTTATAAGTATGTGTAAAATAATAATATAAGTCATATTAAATAACTTCAAAACTACTAATTTTAAAATTAGGGAGTAGTCATCATACAAGGTTTAAAAGTGTATCTATTTGGATGACTCATCCAAATGTGACAATAGAAATGTAAGTTAATAAGTGATAAATACATGGCACCAAAATTCACTGACAAATAGAGATGCCAACTAGGAACATCCTTTGTTGTTTAGATAATGTACAAAGAGTTGAGAAACTTTGCATGAAATGATAAATAGATCTAACTTAACTTAAAAAATATGTCCACCTAATTTGATATATAAATATGCCACTCAATTCTCTACGCTTTGACTTTGATCACACGTAAAATAAGTTCCTTACTCTTGCCCTAATTTTTAAATAAAATAAAATCTATTTTAGGACTTAAGAGAAACCATAGAATAAAAAACTATCTTAATATTTTTTAAGTCTTTAGAGGATAATAATATAAAAAATTACATACCTTAAAATTTGAAATAAACTTAATAGCATAGAAATTAGTGTTATGTAATGTTTGTCTAATTACACTGAGAGGCATTTTATAATGAAATCTATGGGTAGTGGTAGGCTATGATGAAGTGAGTACATTTAATTTTAATTTCCACCTTTAATATGAAGTCTATTTAATCATTACTAAAAAAAATATTTGTTAATAAATACCCCTAGAAACATTATCATATCATATTAACTTTTAAATAATTAATAACAACTATTTGGAATTATATTTTTGCAAAAAAGTCTTAGTGAATAATATTATTTATATGTTTTATTGAAATGTTTATAGTGGGTTTTATTATTATTTTTATACTCATTGTAATATAAGAAATGAATTAATATTAGAAGTGAAGTGTTTAGGAATCATAATTTGGTTCAATTTGTAGAACAAAATGGATTAAGGATTTCCACCATGAGTTTAGATAGAGATATTATAGAGGCCTTACCAATATATTAGTACAAAAAATTAGAGACATTCAAAGAAATGCTAGAATGTGTGGTGTAATTTTCTGAATTTGAATAGAATGAGGAAGATAAGTTGTTTCCCCATTGTCATAGTTTTTATATATTGTGTATTTTCAATTGGTTTTATTTACAATCAACCTACCCTCATTGAGGAGCTAGGGTGAAGCTACAACCCAATTGTGCATTTATTTAGTAACCAAATAAGAATAAGAAATTAGGAGAAATGATTCATTAGTGAAAGGATGAATTTACTCAAATGTTTAGGTAGCCATGAAAAAATTGTTTATGGGCATATGGTGGTGGTGAAACCAATATCCAAAGCAATGCATTACTATTACATATTATATTTTTGTCCATTAGTCATGAAATAATTTCAAGATG
>JARHVA010000450.1:4197500-4230000 GCA_037957365.1 Torreya grandis
TGTCTTTAGGGGTTTTGAGGAGTGGTTTAAGTTGGGAAACTAAAAATTATACACAAGATGCTATACATTTACCAGATATTTTTTGGTACTCCAAAACAACTAAACCAACCATAAATACTTACGAAAGAGTGAGATAAATACTCAAACTTCCAAAACTTTTAATGTAAATCTAACATCAAAACTTATCACTATGTTTTTTAATGTCTTTTTACCTTACCAAGCCCTATATTTATGCTCTTTCAACCTTGAATTCCATGAAGAAGTTTAAATGAATCTGAATTGAAAAGATTTTTTTTTTCAACTATTCAAATTTGGACATTTTGTATTGTGGTGAAACCACCAGTGTATGAAAATTAGTGGTTGTGTAATCTCTACTCACACACTTTTGGTTATAAAACTATTATGGAATCACAACTGCCATCCTAGAAATAGTGGTGATTCTGCTAAGTATGGAATACCCCTCCATTTCAAGAATGAAACTTATTGGCTCATCAACATGAAAATTCCGGATCACCTTCATACTAACTCTACCATTGTAACATATCTAATATAATGTTTTTAATATAAAATTTATTATAATAGTATATTTCAATCATAAATAATTTACATATAGTTCAACATAGTGAAAACATCTAATATACATTATTAATACATTAAGATCCAAATTTGATCAAAAAACCCAAATAGTCAATAACCAAAAAAGATGCAAATCATTAAGTAGAACTTCATCTATTTATAATTTTTATCTGTTTATAAAAAACAATCCATAATAATTTGCATCAACAAATAAGCAGAGGAAAAATGTCTTCATCATGGTCAATTACAACCTGATCCAATCATAGTTTCTTCTTATGAATGCATATATTACTCAAGCCTTACCATAGGGAAATTTATGGCACTCACAAACTCCTCAATCTTATGCACCCTTACTTTCATCTCACTATGGGTGACCACTTTATTAGAAGCAAAATGGGTCATAACTAAAAGTGTGAACAAGTATCAAGATTAAAACCAAATTTGAGTTGATTGTGTATCCATTAGAAATAATATTTAAATGAGGCCAACTGCAACAAAAATTTAGTTTTGGTACTTTAGACATGATCTAAAGACAAAACCCTGTTATTATACCTTTACATTGTTCTATTTGACTAAACAACAGACATTTAATGTGGATGCAATTATCAAACTTAATCTCATGCTAATGTAAGATATCCATGGTCCACATGGCAGCATCCCTTATTTCCTTTGATCATAGAGTCTATTGTTTTTACTTTATTTATTTTATATAGTGCTTGATCAAACCATGAGACATGGCACCTTTACCTTATCCACCAAGAACAGGTATAATAAATGGTTTAAAACTCTCAATCACTTTTTTTAATTATATTATGGATGCATGGCAACATTATATTTTAACTCTATGTCCTCATAGGTCCATATTCTTTCCCATTTATATCAATAATGACTACATGACATAGGACAACCTTTATATTTTCCAACTCTATTTAGTGTAGGGCCCTTTTTTGTACTTTTTTAGGATGTAACATTGCCAACTTTCATTGTTCTATGACCCTTTGGCTTCTTCTCAAAGAGACGCATTGTGTATCCACATAGGTCATGGAATTTTATAGTTTGGTAATGATCGTGATCCCATCAAATTTAATCCATCACTCATAGAGTATCATGGATATCCATGTGGTAGCATTACTAGGTGCTTGGTTCATGGGATAATGGGTTTCTTAAAATGTCAAAAATAGTTTCATGTTTATTAACTGACATTTTTATAAGTTACATCATAAAAAAATTCATTTAAATTCACCTTGATCTATATGTTTTATGTGGGAGATAAAAATGGGACATGTGGAGGTATTCTATTATCCATGTCGTTACAAGATCCATAGTTTATTCCTTTTGGGTTACTATGTACTATGGTTTTATGATTGTAATGTATGTTTCCATATAATGTTTTACATGCACATAGATTTATAGACTCCATTTTGCATTGAATTTATCATTTTTCATTTCATAGTTGCGTTAGATTTTGCATCCTTATTCAATTGTTCTTGAATTCATGTTTGTGACCAAAATTCTCTAAGTCAACAATTTTGGGTGCTCTCAGTATTGAACAAAATACATCATAGATATAATACTCTCCTAAAAACCAAATATGTTGCAACTTGTTGAACTCAACTCAGGCCACATGTGATATAAAAGAAACCCAAAATTTTCCTATGAACCTTCATGATTACCATTTAAAATGAGACACATTGAATCATCTAAATGGATAAAAGCCACGTAATCCACAAAATTTATAGTTAGAATAATGGGTGAGAGAGATCCCATGGATTCCTATATTTATATAAAATAATCTTTATCAGGATCAAGTCTTCCATTTGTAAAGGTTTAAACACAAACAAAAAATTGGCCACCAAAGTAACCTTAACACACAATGACATTTAGCCTTAAGATTATAAAAGTGCGAGTGGTCATACTTTATTTAGTGATCCTAAGATAAGGAGATCAAAGTGGCCAAAAGGATGAAAAAAATAAATGTCCCAAATCTCATACCAATAAGAAACTAGGACCTAAGGCTAAAGTGGCCATGGACATACTTGATGTTTTGCACAGGTTAATTTTGGTCTATTAAATTGAGTCCGAATGTAGATAGATCATAACAAAAAAAAAAATGTTGCAATGTGAATTATATAACTATATTAAACTCTCATCAACTATGTATATAAAAACTAGACTAGAATCAGAATTTGGATAAATAACAAGGCAAACCTTATGGCAATGACTTTAGAAAGTCTATCCAGGAGACCATAAATATGTGATGAAAATCACAAGGAACCTTGTATAGTGGCTAAAACACTCATTTTATTATGAATTTTCATCATCAAGGATCCTAAAATTATAGGGACATTTTGGGCTCCAACAAAGCCAAAAACTAAATTTCCATCACAATTATTGTCATTTAATAATAAAAAAAGAAAAGTAAGTGTAAAAGAATTTTAGGAAATAATGGCCAATCTTTTCCATCTAAATGTGAACAATTCTACTATTTTTAGACACATAATTTTTGTACAAGACTATTTTATATTAGTTATTCTCTTAATTTTAGTACATGATCAACTTGTAAATATCAAGTTATTTTTAGAAACATTTCTACCCACACTATATCCTATCTAACCTTGATCCATCTAAATTTCCTTATCATCATGTTAAATTTGTCTATTTTCAACTTCAAGATCCATGCCATCCATTATCTAAATAGTATTATATATATTCTTAAAAAATATTATTCCACTTGGCACAAAATGGAGGAGTTGCTTATTCTATCCCCTATCTTTTTTGGGGTACATTAGCCTTGCCCTAATTTCATGCATGTTTGATTTCACTTGTCTCATTATTACATGGTTGGCCTTTGTGTATAATGTCTTATATATACCTATATATAAAAGTTGTGCCTTATTCATTTCCTAACACATACAAGAGATCCTCTTACATCCACTTAAATTGAGCCATTCAGCCACACAATGGTCAAATCTATTACCACACATTTATAGGAACATGGTCATTAAATTTACAAAAAAATGATGCCTTTTTCAAGTCATATGTTATCATTAATGTATTCCAAAATGTGGCTTAGGTTAATTTTTGCGTAATTATATTGGATTTCCTATGGAGAGAAGATGAATTAATTTATTTCAATTACACTTCACTCACATACAAAATATAAATAAATTAACTTTAATTCTAAGCATGTGAGATATGTAGATGAAACTCTATATCGTGTAGCTTGAGTTAGCTAAATTTCACACATTTTTTTGTTACTAAATTTGAGTGTTATGTCAATGAGTGAAATAGATTCAAATTAATGATTCATTACATCAATTTTATAGATCAATCACTCAACACTACTACAATTAGCCAACACAAGTCTACCCAAAAAAATATAAAATTATAAAACTAATTGTATAATCCATTTTGTTGCAGGTTATATGTTTTAAAAGAACAAAGGTACACATTCACCCACCTACTAACTCCATCACATACACATACTATATATCACTAAATTTTCCTAGTGACAACTGATAGTTATATTTCACACATATCAGTTTATTCATCCATAAAGCCATATCTAGTATTATAAATCAAGTATAGTCATTAGGTGTGTTAGTATTCATATCCCTTGGTCATTTCATTGCTTCTCATTTCTTGTTAAATTTTTTTTTATATCATACTTTCATTTTATAAATTTTTCATGTAAGGGTTATAATTTACCATTTTATATTATATTACAAAAGATCCTTATTATGTGATTAATTTTGCCATTCTATTGTCAAATTATATCCTAGTGTTCACTTACAGGGAAAACATATTTGTATATGTAATCTTTCAATAATCTAACCTATGGTTTCATAAAACCTTATCACCCCTAGGGTTTGATTTATTATTTTTAGAGGCTGAATTTTAATTATTTAAATTTCCCTACCATAGTAATTCCATCCACCTTTCACATATATTGCTTATATTCACAAGTGCTTCTCATATATATTTTAATTATTTTATTTTTTTAATGATTACAGATTCTAAGGTTTCCCCTTAATGTTTTATTTTTAATTTTTAATTTTATATCTAATTTTCACATATGCCTACCTTTTCTCCATATTCCATTGCTTATTCATCATCCCTAGCTTCATTCATGTTTTTTATGTTTACATCTTATACCAATTAGGAATCCTATATTTATACATTATATTAAGTGGAGTGATATAATGAATTGTGATTAGATTTAAATTCATTTGTATGGTGTTCATTATTCTTCAAAATAAAAAAATTTAATCATTTTTTAAATTCAAACATAAGATATAAAATTTTCATAAAATATAAAATCGTATAACATGACTTAAAATAATTCAATCTTATACATGTACAAGTTTACAAGAATACAATATTACAGATTAAATTAGTGTAGACACTTTTGATTCAATATAACAAGTGCTTTCTCACAATATAATAGATGATAAATATAAATATATAAATAAATTGATTATTTATTTAAATCAATGCTCAATTTTAGTATTCCTTTATTTTTCTTTGACCCATGCCAAATCATAACCATCATCACTAAAGTATACATCAACATCATAGGATGTGTTAGGATCTCATATGTGACTTATTTTCCAATTTATTGAATGTGAAGTTCTTATAGAACACATTCTACTTGTTTACTTGGCTCCACTAATAATAAACATATAATAGTCACAAACTTATTAACTAACCAATCAACTTTGTGATGGTAATAATATCTTACTTCATTTAAAAATACATGCATAAAATGGTGATCATAGACCTCTATTCAACATTTGTCTCTTGACTAGCATGAGGCATGGTATGACACCATATTTACCACATGCTAATACATTGGGCCCAATTATATTTTCAATACATAACACATGATTCTTAGTGAACATATAATTATATTAAAAAATTCACATCATGAACTCCTCCCTCCTCAATACAAGAATTTTAAATTATGTTACAAAGACTAGTAAACATTTATTATATTTTTTCACCATCATTCACCTTCACAATAAGGTTTTTAAGGCACATTATTCTCACATGCCAACTGATAAAATAAACCTCACATTGAAATATTTCCCTAAAATCATAATGCTAATTTAAAATTAGAAACAATATTGGTGAATGGATTGTGATTTCCATGAAAAGCAACAAATATTTAAGACAATGGGCCTTTGCTATCCTGATCATAGTAATTATAGCACAAGCATTTTATTTCCACTCCAACACGTGAAAATGTACACTAACCATTAGTTTTCACATCCATAATGTCATGTCTAGAACATTTTCTCTCGACATTAACACCCATGCAACATAAAATATATTATGCATACCATCAAATGAAAAATCTATGTACAACATGAATTGCATATATGATTAAAATAATAAGTTTTTTATAACACAAAGTAAACACATACAATTCCAAAACTCGACATTTACCTCCATGGGTTTTATTTAAAAAATAGCTCTATTGAAATAAAACTGTTATGTGCATATCTCAACATCAAAATTCGATGTTACAGAAGCTAAATTACCATTAAAAAGAGGTACTTTTGTGTTCGTAGTTGTATTTTATTTCTTCATAGGTGAAAACATTTTTTGAAAATTTTATTACAATATTTTTGATGCTCTATGCATCATTGACCTCAACCTTATATTGAGATTACTTCAAACTTGATTAAATATCACTTACATTTTATCAATTAAATACATCACCCTTATTTATTTGACCACTAAAAATGATCAATTTCACATGAACCATTTCATGATGATTTTATGGAACATCTTATACAATCATTCCAAATGAAACTTCTCCACCCAATCCTTCAATGTAATACTTATGTAATGCCCATAAAATAATCAATTACCCAAAAATTCATTTGTGTCTTGCCCAAGGAAAATATGGTTTTTATTGTCATTATTTTCCACATTTTTATATATATAATAAGATCTTATTTTTTCCCTTTCATTAATACATGTATCTAAAATTGACACTAGCATCCATGGTGCATGTGCTTCACTCTACTTCAACTAACTTGTTTCAAAGAGATCTCTCTAAGTTGTTGATTTCACACTAGAATATATTAAAAACACTTCAACTTCAACCCCATCTAAAAAAATTGTCTTCACATCTGAACTATAATTTGAAAAACATAGTCACTTAATACTTTTAACAATATTTTTTCATTGCATCTTTGTTTACTTCTATGTTCTTATATTAATTATATAATGGTAAAAGTTATCTCACAAAAAATAAAAAAAATAAAATGGATCCAATACAATGCATTCTCATTTATTTCATGACATATATAAATTGGTAAACAAAATGGGAGGACCAACCAACATCTTCCATAAAAACTAAATCCTTTGAAACATTAACAAGTCTTCAAATTTCCAAACTTTATTTATCACTTCAAATAGTAGTCACATATCAAAAAGAGCCCTAAAATTATTAATTGGGAACACATTGTTCTCTGCCTTACTATTTCCTACGAAAATACCAAAAATCATGAAAATAATACAAAAAAAAAAACTATTTTTTTAGAGAGATTTACAAAGATGCCCTTATTATCCCTCCTAAACTCTATAGCCATGTAACACCTTGATAATTTCACAAAATATAATTGGCCACCATCCACAAATTGTGTTGCTTGTGGTTCCAAAGATGGTAATAGTGGATGTTATTGTTGATTTAGATTTACTTCATCCTCATTGGGAATCTCAAATGGGTGACTAATATATTCCAAGTTATATGAACCATAAATTCCTAATGATTCACCCCACTTATTCATTAGTTTCACATCACCAACATCTTTAACAAAATTTATCTTGACATCATTCAACTATTGTCTTGGTGTCTATGCATTTTTATTAATTTTTATGAAATTATCATCTCTTACATTAATGTCACAACTCATTTATTTTCAAAATATATGTGAATTTATATTAATGATAACTGAATCTTCCTCATAACAGATAAGAGTATAAAGGCCATCCATGAGAGTAGTATAATATTTAGCATTTGAATTTATAACATAAAAAAACTTAACCGTATAAGCATGACAATGAATCTAGTAAAAGGGATCAATTTTAATAATAGGAAGAGGAAGATGAGTGGGAAATGTATGGAAGGAAAATTATTTTTCTCTTTCTTGGAATAATCTCTCATAGTCTTTTATCTATCACAAGGCCAATCAAAAAATAGAGTTTACCCTAATATACATTCAATGGCCATAAGACTTACATAAGGTGTAAGTGAGGGAGTGGATTATGTGACTATTGTTGGTGGACATGGACCTTGATCTCATCTATATTAATCTCCTCTACCACATCATATGTCTCCATAGTTGTTCCACAATCAATTTTCATTACATGTTTGATATTAATGACAACATGAAATATATTTTGATCATCGTATTTCCCTATTATTTATTACACCTTCTTTAAGACATTTTAATTGCATTCTCTTTCTCCTTCTAGCTGCTTCATGAGACTTCTAGTCTATGCAATAGTTTAATCTATTTTATAAAATAGCTTATATGATATACTCTATTTATGAATGTAAGAGCTATATAGATGAAAGAGAGATACACATTTCTGTTGGGATAGAGGAAAAAGAGTATGTATTACTCTTGATAGAAGATTTGTAAAATTTGATAATTTGATAAGATTAATTATATATTTATCTTATTGTGTCTATAGATTATTAATTTTTTTATTTGATTTGTTTTTCTATGGGTTCAGTCCACCAAACTAGTATTAGAGAAGGTGGCTAATAAACCATTGAAAGAGTTGGGTTAGATCAAAGGTGAAACAGAAGCATCTATCATCATTATAATAGAGGTTATAAACAAAATTCAGACATGTTTGTGTTAGCTTGTATATCTTAATAGATATGAAGCAAAGATTTATAAAAAAAGGAAAAAATAAACAAACAACATAAAGCAAATAAAAGGAAATTATCTTTTTGTAAAAGCCATGGAAGAAATAAGTGGTATCATTTCTCAACCCCAAATACTAGTATTTAATTGGTAAAATTATGATTTTTTATTATAAAAATAAAAGCCATGTTCTATTCACAATATGTTTGGGATTTAGTGGAAAATGGGTTCTTGGAACCATCAAACTAATAGGCAAATCGAGCACTATCACAAGTAGAGAAGGACCTACTCAATGAGAGTAATAAAAAATAGGTGCCAAATCATTGTTTTATATTCATCAAGCCATGGAGGAATCAATATTTCTAAGGGTTGTAGCTACTACAAGGTTAAACCAAGCATGGGAAAATCTGCAAATAGCATACCAAGGTACAAGCAAAGTTAAAACTACCAAATTACAAATAGTTAGGAAAGATTCTAAGAATATTCATAAGAAATAATTAGAGAATATACACTCATTTTTTACACATGTAATAGGCATTTTGAATCAAATAAGAACTCATGATGAGAGAATAGAAGAATATAAGGTTGTAAAAAAAGTACATAGAAGCTTGTCTACAAAGTTTGAATTAGTTATAGTGTCCATAAAATAATCTAAATATTTATCTAAGTTATCAGTTGATGAAATAATTGGGTCACTAATGTCACATGAGTAAAGGCTAAACCATTTAGGGGCATCTTCATTGGAAAATTCATTCAAAACTTAGATTTTAGTCAATAGAACAAGAGGGAGATCAAATTATAGAAGAGGTAGAGGTCATTTTTCACCAAGAGATAGAAGAGAATCTCTTCAATTTGAAAGCATACCAACATCAAGCCTGCATACATCTTTCACAACATTAAAAGGAAGAGCCAACAACCATTTTCATAGTCATCATCAAGAGAAATATATTATAAATCAAACACCCAATGTCATTATTGTAAACTATTTGGGAATTTTACATCTAAATGTAGAAAAAGGCAATATGATATGAATAAAAAAAGTTAAATTTTACAAACGAAAACCAACTTAACACTTGTGAATAAAACACAATGTTAATAATAGGTAATGTTACATAAGAAAGCTCGAAGAAAGTGTGGTTTTTAGATAGTGGGTGTAGCAATCATATGAGTAGAAATAGGGAAATATTCATAATAATAGGTGATTTGGTAAAATAAGAAGTGAAATTGGGAAATGATCACAAAGTATCAGTCATAGGAAAGGATCAATTAACATAATAACAAAGCAAGGTGAAAAGGAGCATATCCTTGATGTATAATATGTCCTTGGATTGTAACATAATTTAATAAGCATTGGTCAATTGGTGAAAAAAAGGTATAGGATATACTTTGAGAATGGTGAATATGTAATTTTGGATAAGAAACCCAACAATAGGCTAATTGGAAAGGTTGAAATGATGAGAAATATAATGTTTCTTCTTAAGATCCAAAATGAACTATGTTTAGAACCTCAAGGATTGGAAACAATTGTTGAAGCAATAATTAGAATTTCATGCAAGGATCAACCTTGGTTATGGCACTTAAGATTTAGACATCTAAACCTCAAAGGTTTGTCATTGTTTTATAGAAAGAGAATGATATATGGATTTCCAAAAATAAAGCCATTTAAAATAACATGTGAGAGTTATATATTAGCAAAGAAACATAGACAAAAATTTATAGCTAGGAAATCATATAGGGCAAGGCATCTACTTGAAATAGTTAATTCAGACCTTTCTGGATCGATGCAAACACCATGCATAAGTGGAAATCTATATTTTATAGCATTCACAGATGATTTCAAATGTAAAACTTGGGTGTATTTATTAAAATATAAATCATATGTGTTTGATATTTCTAAGGATTTCAAGGCAAAATTTGAAAAGAAAAGTGAATATTATACCAAAATATTAAGAACCAATCAAGGTGGTGAATATATATCAAATTATTTTATGAATTTTTCTAAGGCAAATGGAATAAGCAAATAATTCATAGTAAGATATAAAACTAAAAAAAATGGAGTGGATGAAAGAAATAATATGATAATTATGTAAATGACATGAAACATGATAAAAACTAAGCATCTACCAAATGAATATTAGGTTGAAGCAGTTGCATGTGCAATATACATTTTGAATAGGTGTCCAACAAAATTAGTGAAACATAAGATACCCCAAGAAGTATTAAGCAAGAAGAAACATAGTCTCTCACATTTGAGAGTCTTTGGACGTGTATCATACTCTGTGATATTTTAAGAATTGAGAAAGAAGTTGGATGATAGAGGCAAAAAGTGCATTTTTATGGGATATAGTGAACAATCTAAAGCATACAAATTATATAATCCAATTAAAAAGAAGGTAATCATCAACCATGATGTAATATTTATTGAACAACATTTTAGAAGAGGAAGTTTATATAAAATAGGCACCTAGTTATGAAGTTCCAGGAAAATAGCACAAAGTCTACAAGTGAAAAAATGCCTTATATGGATTGAAGTAAGATCCTAAAGATTGGTATAGTATAATAGATTATTTATTTATGAAAAATGGGTTTAAAAAATGTCTCAATAAACCAAATTTTTATGTCAAAGTGAATGATGAAAGACAAATTTTGATAGTATGTTTGTATGTGGATGACTTGCTTTTTACTAGAAATTTGTCAATTGAATCATAAAAAAATGAAATTGATGTGACGGATTTGGGGCTTATGAAATATTTCTTTAGCATAGAAGTAAGTCAATCTGAGTAAGAAATTTTCATATGTCAATCAAAGTATGTTAATTATTTGTTGAAAAGGTTGAATATGTTGAATTTTAATTCAGCCCCTACACCAATTGCAATGGGTTTAAAACTTAATAAGGAACACAAAATTTTAAGTTTTGATACAAATTTATTCAAGAGATTAGTTGATAGCCTCATGTTTCTAACATCCACAAGACTATACATTATATATGGGGTCAATCTTATCTCATGATGCATGGACAATCCAAAATATTCTCATTGGAAATCTAGGAATAGAATACTGAGATATATAGTTGGGACAAAGAGTTTTGGGATCATGTATACACCATCAGATTATTTCAAGATGATTGGCTATATGGATAGTGATTGGGGAAGTAACATGGATGATTTAAAAGTCATTTTAGGATATATTTCTCATCTTGGATTGGGTACTATCTCTCAGGTATCGAAAAAGAAACCAATTGTGACACTTTCATCAGTCAAAGTGGAATTCATTGCATCCACATCAACAACTTGTTAGGTAGTGTGGATGAGAAGAGTACTTTCATATTTGATGCATAATGAATAAGAAGTTATAAATATATATTTTGAAAACAATTCAGCCATTGCATTATCTAAAAATCATGTGTTTCATAAATACATCAAGCATATTAATACTAGATATTACTTCATTCGTGAATTGGTGAAGTGAACAATGGTGATATATATCTTGAGTTTTGCAAGATTGAAGAAAAACTTGTAAACATATTTACAAAGCCAATTGCAAAGAATGTGTTTGAGAATATTTGAGAACACATAGACATAACTGATATATATAACAATGACATTAAGGGTGAGTGTAAGTAGACATGGACCTACATCTCAACTGTATGAATTTCCTCTGCCACATCATATGTCTCCATAGCTATGCCACCACCAATTTTCATTAAATGTTTGATATTAATGATATCATGAAATCTCTTCCAAATATATTTTTGATTTGTTGTTTATTATTCCTTATTTAATGGATTTTAATTATATTCTCTCTCTCTTTCTAGTTGCTTCATGAGACTTATAGACTACGTAATATTGTACTCTATTTTGTAAAACAACCTATATGATATAATATATTTTTATGAATGTAAGAAATATATAGATGAAAGAGAGTTGTGCACCTCTGCTAGCATAGAGGGAAAAGTGTTTGTATTACTCTTGGTAGAAGATTAATAAAATTTGATTATCCTGTATTTGTCTTGTTGTGTCTATAGATTGTTAATCTATTTATTTACTCTATTTTTATATGGGTTCAATCCACCAACTATGGATTAGTTTTCCATAACCAAATTAAAGTGTGAAACAAAATATGCTTATAAAAATCCTTTGTTATGGATACATATTTGATATTCATAACTACTTAAAATTGGTGCAATTTTTCAATAATGAGACATATAATTGGTGCATTTAGAGCATAGTAGTGATCTATTCAATAGAAATACAACATGGCACAATTCAAAATAAATAATTAAACAAAATAGATTTGTTGCATTCATAATTAAACCATAATCTACAGAAGATTCAAATGCTAAATTAATTAGATTGAATATAATTAAAGCAAGAGATAAAGGACTCTCTAGAGACTAAAAACAAAGGATATGATAGATGATTTACATTTTAGGGTTCTATGATTCATTTTAATAAAATGTGACATAATAGCACAACTCCTTCAATGAGCTTTATATGTTGAGTACACTAAGAAATATTATTTCTTAAATAAGTTTGATGATCGGTTACCAATTAATGGTAGAAAGATTTATTCAAGTTTTTAAAGATAGGATCAAATCTATTACAAATGAGGTTTAATATTGAGAACATAAAGATGGATGGGAGATCTAACAAAAAAATTGTTTAGAAAATTTAAGCAAGATGGGATAATTAAACAAAGGAAAATATCATTTTATCATTAAAGAATAGAAATATTTCATAGTTATGCACCTTGATTGATGGTAAAAGGTTAGATAGGTTAGAGAGAAAAAATTGTATTTTACTTATTAAATCATTATTTATTTTCTATTTAAAACAATGTAAGACTCTATACATTTACAATTGAATGTTAATAAACAATAATACATAGTTATTTCATAGGGTAGGAAAACCTTAAAAATAATAAATGGTACTCATTTTTGGTTAATGATAAATGCAACAAACTAGCCTAGGTAAAAGTAGTTGGCTGATGGGATCAATTCTTGCTTCTAGCAAAACTTGACATGTGAAAAAGGATGAGGTCAGGATCGTGCCCCAAAAAAACTTTGGAAAAATGGATACCCCTCAGTCCTTGGATCTTAGTTAAAGATCATTGTGTCAAGTGTGATTCTTCAAAAAAAATATTATAGAAAACCTAAAATGAAAATGCATTTATTTTCCCCAGTGGAGTTTCAATAGTTTCATTATTTAATGGATCAAAAATGAAAAAAAATATTTATTTAATTGTTTAATGGCATGATGGTAATGGTAAAATTTCATGTGTGACTGACAAATAGAAACACAAGGAATAAAAGAGGGAGGGATTCAAATAGAAAGAGAACAGAGAAATTTTGACTTGAATTTAACTATCATTTTGGGTCCTCCCTGCCATGTATGATTGAAACTCAAACACACTAGGTAGTTAGTGGGCTCAAGAAAACATAAATGAACAAAGATTAAATTAAATATAAAATTTATTAAAGATAAATCATGATGGTATGGGGCCATGAATAAAAAGGGGCATGAAGTTCCAAGTCCCTATGGGGAAGTATCAATTTTGCTATTCTAGAATAACTGAAACTATTATAGAGTATTTTTAGGGACATGAAACATATGAAATACTTATTTTATGTATAATTTATTTGAAAAAATGTTTAATCATAACCTGATGACCTTGAATTATGACTACCTATGGTGATCCAATTCATAAAGTATAAAATTTATCAATTAGAATTGTGACTACCTCTAGTGATTGTAGATTTACCTATAGATCTATATGGCTATCCTTCCAAAGAAATTGGAATTCATCACATTGCATGGTATAACAGATTTGTGATGGCATAATAGATATATATGGCTATCCTTCCATAACTTAATAAGTGATCTATCATGTGCATGGTACCCCTTAGAAAGAAAATATTCTGGAGCCAAAAATATTGATAATTTTTTTTGTGTAGGATTTGGAATGGGGTAAAATTTTATTTGGAAGTATATTATCTTGATGAGATTTTGCTCAATATGCTTGGGAATTTATGCAAGGTCTTATCTCCTCTACATAGATTCCATCAATACAAGTTTGGATTTCGTGATATCTAAACTATAGCTCATGTTCTTCACTAGAGCAATCTTCTTATCCCATGTCTTGGAAATACAAAGATTTACAATAGAAAAATTGAGAGTAAGTTGGGAGAATTTCAATCCACATTTTTCATCTTTAAATCTTTCTTATGTTTAATGCATACCCATGTTACTGGCTCTGATGGGATTCCTTTCAATGTTATTTATTGATTCAAATTAAATAATAATATGATGAAATACATCTATTTGTTAAAATCCATTATAGGTTAGAAATAGTGTGATTCATATATATTATCCTAAGAATTAGATGCATTTGTCTATCCTTAATCAGTTTGGAAGTGCACTGTCCGTAAATCAAACAAGGCTTCTGAAATGAGCATCTAAAAGTTTTGGATCAAAACCTTCAACTTATCATCTGAGTGGAAGGTTTTGACCCTAAACATTGAGATGTTTATTTTAATTTCCAACACAATTTTTCAAAAGCCTTTTTTGATTTAACTTGATGTACTATGGAATCTTATTTTATTTTGCTTACTATCCTTGTTTTTTTCTCTTAGTTTAAGAAAACCATAGAAGTAGTCTATTGAGAACTTCTACAAAACTATGATGATGATGATGATGATGATGATGATGATGATGATGATGATGATGATGATAATAATAATAATAATAATAATAATTATTATTATTATTATTATTATTATTTTGTAATATTCTCTTTGGTGGGTGATTATGATTTTTATCTAGCTATGAGAAAAAAGTTTGGTATTGATATATAGCATTATGTTTCTATTAGTATTAGATTTCAGAAGCTAGCATGTATATGTTATTATATAATAATTTCGCTCTATGATATGAATGAGATTTATTTTTAAAAATGTTGTTCAATAAGTTCACCCTGTGATATGATTGAGATTTATTTTGAAAAATAATGGTGAAGCAAATGCTTGACCATGGGAGACCATAAAATTATCATTAAAATTATTATGTAATGAGTACCCTATTTTTCTTGGTATTTATTTTATATATCTTTAATTGGTTTCATAGGAATTTTTGTCCAAACCATCATGACTATGACTATGGTGTCAAGGATCCTTCTAATTGTAAGCATCCACACTAAATTCTAAGATATTAACCTTCATTCTTATTTATGATATAAGCTTATAATTTGGTTAATCCTTAAATTACAATAACTTACTATACATTTAAGGGGAAGAAATTATTATGGTTTATCATTCTGAATTTGTAGTCTTCAGTATTATGTGAAATAAGGCTTCTTTTTTTATAGTCAATTCCCATGGCCAACGTTTAGAAAACTATAAATAAAGTGGAAGAATATAATATAAGAGACAATCAATACATTAATTTGAATGAAGATACCTGGGCTTTGTTAGACCCAACAGAGACTATTATAGTCACTGATCTCTTCAACATGTGGTAGAATGGTTTGCTAACCATTGGGACCTTTAGGAAGGACCAAATTGATCAAGGCTATGACTATGGCCATGAATCTCAAGATATTGAGGATATTTTATTAAAGGAAACAAATGATGAATAACAAATTATAAATTTTGGTAGAAGAAAAAATGCATAAAATTATTGTATAGATGCTGAGTAAATAATAGAAAATTTGCATATGGCCACAAAAACATGATTTTTTTGATTCATTAAATTCACTCAATACCACCAAGAAAACCACAAAGACTTTAAGTTTTGTAAAACAAAGAATAGTTTACATCCAGTGGACTAGGTGAGGTAGAGTTTTGTGGGGTCATAGAGCTACCATTTTTAGATCTACCATTGTCTTTCTCTACATTAATCCCTACCTTTCGGCTAAACTGCTATTGACCACCTCTATTTTATGTATAAAACCTTGATTGCTATGTGGTCTAAATTTGAATACCTTTACACTAATAATGACTTAAAAGTCTTCCCTAGTTGATATCAATGTCTACATTTAAACCTTGATGTCGAGTTTTAAGAGCTTGTAATATAAATCTACACTTAGTCAAAATATTTCAAGGTACATGCTTGAAATTAAGTTACAAACAAGATAAATTTTTTTGATTAGAAACCCATGTGTAGTATCAACATATCCTACTATCTTTGTAATTACTTGTAAACCCATATCTAGTGTATTTTACCCATTCACTCAAACTAGAACAACTCATGTATCATTGTGAAGGACAATATTAAAAAAGACACAAGTAAACACATAACATAAAACTTGTATTAAAATCTCTTCTTAGTTACAACAGAGCTTCCATGCTTAAAGTTCAGAGTTATGACCATGTTGAGGCCGCTTAACATAGATGAATGAATTAGAGGGCATGCTAGATATCAACAACATTGTAATATCCCCTACCATTGTATGCTAGTAGTGACCTCTTTTAGCTACCATGACTCCTTAATGTCAACCAAAAAATGTGGATTAGAAGCAATAAGGGTGCCATTTTTATGGATATGTTACCCATGGATTAACTATCATCACAGAGAATTTAAAGAGAAGGGGATAGTTGCTAGTAGATGGCCCATTAAGCAATTATGACTGCGATTCACCTCGATTGACATTACTTGGATTGATGTGAAGACAGAAATAACACAAAAAATTTCTAACCAATAAGTTTGCATGAATAATAATATTATATATCACTACTTAAATAATGTACAACTTGTTTATGTAAAATACTTGCATATTTTTAACATGTAGATCTATGCATTCTAACTAGGCTAGACAGGAAGGATTAATAACTAGTTAAAACAATTTGAAGGCAAAAGATACCCTTTGTGACTAATAAGAGAGAGAGAGTGAGAGTGATGTGTATTTAGTTTTAAGGTTTTTGTATTTTTATGGCATTTTTATTATATTATTGTTCCTTAGTATATTTAGGTAATATTTTATTATATTATATTTATTATTTATTGTATTGAGTTGAGTTGTCATTCTACTTATTAGCTAACTTTTGTAATCACGCCATATATTAATGGTCTCTACCTTTGCACTTGCATCATTTGATGCATGTTTAATTGGTATAGTTGTGAATGATCATGCCACTAAATAAGGTAAGGAAGTTTGTTTTGAATATCTTCCAAGAGATACTAGTTCTAAATCATAAACTCTGTTACTTAATATTGTGTCTGATGTTCATGTATTTGATAAAGCTTGTAAATGGTTTGAATCTTTTACTCTTGTTGGTTGTTTTGTAGGTTGAGTCCTCGCTGAGAGTTTTCTCAAGTAGTGGGTTATCCATAAAGTCACTCATTTGGATGGGGCATCATTTGTATTATTAGTGACATGCACCTTGATGTTTCTCCATGACAGTGTACTCTTGAAATATTTGTAATGTTATTGAATTGAACTATATATACACAGTCAGGGATAGCTGCCATAAATTTCATAATATGAAATTGTTGTGTTTGCAAGATATTAAAAAATTTATTTTTCTTCCTTAGTCTATTTCTTGAACAATTTGGCCATGTTCACTATTTTATGTGTCCAATAATGATCCCAACCATGGAGGAGTGATTGAGCTATTAACACCATAGCTTTAATAAAATATTATTTCTTAGGGATCTGACTTTACCCATCAAGTGGTGAGGACCCTTTTTTATTTTGGTCAGCTTGGGTTGGCCAACTTATATAATTCAAATTGCACCATTGAAATAACCCTATTCTATAGATGGTTGAGACTTATTTCTTGAATCTCTTAAGATTGTCTATGGTGGAATCTAAAGAAGATAAATAAGGTTGTGTTCCTATGTGTTGTGTGTTGGGGAGTGATAAATGTGGATCTATATGCATAATAAGCTTGGTCTCTATTATTCCAATCACCACCAGATAAGAGACTCTACTTCACCTTTGTTCGCTTCGTCTAATTTCAGACAAGGTCAAGATAAAGTGGTTAAAAGGATTGATCAAGCTTTACTCATGGAGTAAGACTTATTATCCTTCTTAAATTCCACCAGTGGTCTATTACCTATTATAGATGACTCCATTATTTCAAATCATTAACATGTTAACTTATGTATTGAACTGTGTTCCCTTAAAATTAAATCAACTAAGACTTGGATATATCTCAATATTGCTCATCTCACATAAGAGATAACTATGTGCCACATCACACTGATATGAAACATGGTTCCTAAACCCTCAAGAGACATAGATTGGATTGATTGGTGGGTTGAGTCTATTAATTGGACTACCTTCTTTTTACATATGTATAATAATCAAATAACTATCTTTACGCAACATGTTCACAAAATGTCATACCATGAATTTGATAAGATTTCACATGAACTTGAAAACTCACCATTTAATGTTTATTTTCAATCTTAAACTATTTAATGTAGACACAATATCAAAATTATGGAAGCCTACAAGACCAAAAGAGCCCAACTTATAGGTAAAATATATAGGTTGAGGGTAGGGGATATATTTCCCAAGGAATTATTTATGCTTCTATACTCTAGACAAGCTATAGACATAATTAAATCCATTCAAGATGCTAATGCTAGGATTAATAAACTCTAAAACATCTTGCAAGATTTTGTGTATCATTATTTGTTGCAATCACTACTCAACCTTCTTCCCCAACTCACAAAGCACACTCTTGTAATATCTTCAAGTTGTCCCTTACAAGTTGTCTAAACCATAGAGAATTATTTATGATATACCTTTCAATCTAAATGAATTCAAGGAAGAAGCTATGAATATGACAAATCCCTTGGCATTGATGTTTCCCATATAAATTTTATCAAGTCCTCTAGGATAGTATTGGACCTAATCTTTACAAAGTCTATTCTAAAGTTATTTTGTTCAACTCCTTGGGAGCCCTCATCCATCAGGGTAATATAAAATTCATCTTGAAGGTTGGAGATCTTGATCTTATTACCAATTAGAGGTCGATAACCCTTCTAAATGTTTCCTATAAAATTATTTCTAAAGCGCTTGCACTCAAGCTATGACATCTTCTTCTCCTCACTATTATAAGTGAATAAACACTATTTATCCAACATGTGTATGTTCAAAAAAATGTCATTACAGTTTGAGAGGGTATGGAATGAGCCAAATTTTCTATTAAAAAATCCATGTTTGTAAAAATTGATTGTGAGAAAGCTTACAACAAGATTGAGTAACCCTTCATGGGATTCGTGGCAATAAATGCATCCAAGGGTTAAATTTATATTTTTTGGCATTCCTTCTACTTTTCGGGACACTTCTTTTGAGCTTTGGTCATATATTGTTCAGAGGGTTTAAAAAAAGATATCCTATTGGCTCATCAAATCTCTTTCCTTCTCAAGGTAGTTCCAAATATGCTCCAAAGTGTTGGCCTTACCCATATGTACTAATGTTTTCATTGGGATCCTTTTAAAGCTACCTATGCTAAGTTGGATAACTTGCTAAGATATTATTTTTGGGTTAGTTCAAAAGGACATATGGGTTTTCATAGGGCCTCTTAGGATTTCTATTGTAGGCCTAAATAAGTTGGGGGCCTTGTGCTCATTGACATCAAACTCCATGGATATGCTGAAAGTGTTAAATGGATCATGAGAAGCTTAGAATGGGATGGATCTTGGAAGGTTCTCTTATGACACTACATTACCCAAGGTACCCTGCTTGGTAGGGAGGCATGAAAGGGTATTGATTTAATTTTTTTTTTTTCTTTCTCATATGCCAGTTCAAATTAGTGGCACTTTTGTAGTTAAAAGTATATGGAAAGTGTAAGAACTGCTCAAACTAATCTCGTTTGAATAAGGGATGGTATAATAAATAAAATTTCTCTTAATTCTCATTCGCTCTGGTGGTCTCCCATTCTTAATTTGCATAATGTCCCATTTGCCATTGTTCTCTGAATTAAGATTCTTATAATTTTTTAAAAGGGAATCATGTCTATTGATAATATCTTTTTCAAGGTTTCTCAAGTATAAATCTCATGACATATACTTAGAATTAAATACCATGTTTGTCGTTATTATCTAATAACCTTGATTTTTGTATTTGTTAATTCTTATTTTTATCACTTTTATATTGAACCGCACTTTTATTGTGACTTTAATTGCTTTAAATTGTTAATTTTAATAGTGTTATGTAATTTTGTTCTCTCATACCTCTTTTTACATAATATGCATTATGGAATACAATTATTTCAACTATATATATTTTATAATCAATATTATACTATATAATTTTTATTAATAAATATGTGCTTTGAATCAAAATAAGGTATAATTATTTTCAAAAAGGTGCCATGTCATATGAAGCACGAGCTGAAACCACGATGACCAATGAACACAACTATTGAAGATTGAGCGAATTGATTTTTAGCATTGGCTTTCCACATTTGAATTGACGACAAAGTTTTTTGGAAAAAAAAAAAAAACAGGAAAGAAATTTATATGGAATAAATTATCGCTCTTTTAACGGGATTAACGGTTGGTCTCTCCTGCACCATAAGGTCTCCCTGAATGGATGCAGATAAGTTTGACAAGTGTCGGAGCATTTTCCGGTAATAGTATTTCACTTGTAAAAGTTGACATATGCGACAAAAGGAGGTCCATAGAATGGCGGATTCCGCGTAATTCCAACCTACCTCAATGCCTAAGGTAGTTTTTTCTTTCTCCTCTTCTTGTTGTTGGAGGTGACATTATGTGCCATTTTCCCTTTATGTTGAATTTGGGACTACCAAACACTTATAGTCTCTAGAAGATATGATATCAGTAACCCGAACATGCATAAAGACGTTCGAGTTCGGTATTTCAAGATTTTCCGCCGGATCGGTAGAAAAATAGCTGAATATGTGACAAACATCATCATTCATGGAATTCATATCCACGACTGTAAACCTGCAGGAAATACAAATGTGAGGAGTTCCCCAGCCATGTGTGCAATTTGGGTAGACCACTGCTCTTTGTCAAGCTGTCAAGAGGGCCTGATCGATGCCATCCATGGTTCAACTGCTATCACTATTTCAAACAACTTTTTCACACACCATGACAAGATGCTCAACTGTTTATTCCCTCTGCATAGATTAATTAATCTTATAGCAGAATAAAACCATGATTAAAGAGTTTTTTCTAAGTTCACGTTCATTGTTTTTGTAATATTGCAGGTGATGCTCCTAGGTCACACCGATGACTATACACAAGATGTTAATATGCGAGTAACAACTGCATTTAACCACTTTGGAAAAGGGCTTGTTCAACGTATGCCAAGGTATAAATAAAATCTGAGTTACTACTCTGTACTCCTTACATAAAGGTCAATAAACTTCTTGTTAGGGTTTATTCATTTGGTATCTAATAAGGATTAAAATATCATCGTAATGCAGATGTCGACATGGAAACTTTCATGTGGTAAACAATGATTACACCCACTGAGAAATGTACGCCATTGGGGGAAGTGCAAACCCAACCATAAACAGTCTAAGCAATAGATTCCTTGCCCCTAACAATCCATCTAGCAAGGAGGTATTAATGCCAGACCTATACCATTCATATATCTTTATTATAATGGGCATATAATATTTATATTAATATGAATAATGTGCAGGTGACAAAGCGGGAAGATACAGCAGACAGTGTGTGGAAGAATTGGAATTGGAGGTCACAAGGAGATCTAATGTTAAACGGGGCCTTCTTCACTCCATCAGGCGCAGGAGCATCGTCAACATATGCGCAAGCATCAAGTGTGGCAGCAAGGCCTTCGACTGTTGTAGGGTCTATCACTTCAACTGCAGGTGTTCTCACCTGCAGAAAAGGTTCCCGATGTTAACCCGAAAAGTCACATCATACAAGGATTATGAAGCGTTTAACTCTGTAATGAAGGCTCTGAATAAGCTATCTGTGTCTTCATCGAGACAATAATCGTGTCTTAGTCTGGTTTTCTTGAGAAGCGTAGGGAAGGAACCACGTGCGATGGGTTTTAGAATTTCGCTTGCAAATAATAACAACTTTCAATATTTATAGCCATATTCCTTTGGGAGTTTATTTTTTGGTTGGCAGTTAAGATATGCTAAATAATAATGTTTTCGCATTCCCCAATAGTAGCAAGGACTAGGGTAATTCTAAGTTTAAAATGGGTGGTCATATGACCGTATTTATGTATTTTAGTCATAAAATAAAGTCAATATTTTTAAGTAGATTATTGGAAATAAGGTAATATTTTGGATATATTATCAAAAAATTTAAAAGATTATAATAAATATATAATTTATTGTTCACACACACACATATATATAAATTAACATGTTAAATAAGTAAATATTGTCGAACAATTTTATGATAGGGAGCGCTGATTGACAAATTTAGTCTTTGAAGGTCATCTCATTTTCTCCATGTTCTTGTTATGATATTTTGTCACATCACAAAGTATAGATGCCTTTAAAAAAGGTATGATTCCCTTTAGAAGAAGGCATTGCAATAAAGAGATATGCTTCTCAAAGTTAAGAATATAAAACCACCCCTGTTTTTGTATTCCTATGTTTAGCGATTCAATTTAATGATCCTCTGACGATATTTACATTTTTTAGTCATAAAATATAATCAATGTTATTAATAAATCATATTAAATGTAAGGTGAAATTTTGGAGAGACCGACAAAAAATCAAATGAATTATAATAAATATATAGATTATCTTTATTATTGCTTTCTTCTAATATAAACTTTACTAGCATTTGAAAGATAAATAAATAAATATTATAAAAAAATTCATGATAGGCAAAGTCAATTGCCAAATTAATTCATACCCACACCATACCTTTCATATTATAATATGGTAAAATAGAATTTTGTGAATTTTTAACCCAAACATTTAATTAATTTTAACCAAGTTAAAAATTATGTACAAAATAATAATATAAATCTAACTAATTAATTTTAAAACCAATAATTTTAAAATTAAATAGGAGTGATCATATAAGATTTAAAAGTGTATATATTTGAGTGAGTCATTCGAATGTGACAATAGAAATATATGACAAAAAGATGACACTAAAATTTAGTGACAAATAGAAATGTTAATCAAGATCAACCTCTCCATTTTAAATAATGTACAAAGCATTGAAATCTTTGTATAAAATGATAAATAGCTCCAAATTAATTTGAAAAATATGTCTACCTGTTCGATCTCTAAATATGTCACTCAATTCTCTACGCTTTGACCTTGATCACATACAAAATGAACTTCTTCTTCTTACTTTAATTAAAAAGAATTGTTTAAAAATATAAACAAAGTGACATATGTTTTAGGACTTGTGAAAGTTCACATATTAACAAAACTATTTTGATATTTGTGAAGTATTTAGAAGCTACTAACAATATAAATGATTACATACCTAAAAGTTTGTGTTATGTAATGTATGTCTAATTATATTAAGAAGCATTTTATAATAGAATCTAAAGGTGATGGTAGGTTATGAGGGAGTGAGTGGGTTCACTTTTAATTTATATCTTAAATTTGATGTCCATCTGACCATCACTTCAAAATTCATTCATTAAAAAAATACCATGACTGACATTATTATACTATATTAAATTTTAAATACTTAATAACAATTATTTAAAATAATTTTTAAAAAATTAAAATTAATGTATAATACTATTTATATGTTTTATTGAGTTATGTATATTAAATTTTCTTAATATCTTCAATACTCACTGTAGTATAATATTTAAACTAAAGTGTTTAGGAATCACAATTCAATTCAATTTGTAGAACAAAATGACTTAAAGACTTCCACCTTGAGTTTGGATAGAGAGATTATAGAGGCCTTGTTAATATGTGTACAAAAAATCATAGAGTTTCAAAGAACTACCAGAATGTGTGGTTTACCTATTTGAATTTGAAGAGAATGAGGAAGATAGGTTGTTGCCCCATCATTTCACTTTCATACACTGTGTATTGTGCAGTGGTTTTCTTCATAGTCGGCATACCCTCTTTGAGGAGCCAGGGTGTAACTGCAACCCGATAATGCAATTAATTTAGTACCTAAAGAAGAATAAAAATTATAAGAAATAATTCATTAGAGGAAGGATTTATTTCTTCAAGTATTACATGTAGCCATGCAAGAATATTTTATGGGCATTTGGGGAGGGTGGAAACAATATCCAAAACTTTGCAGTACCATTACTCATCAAATGTTTTCCTTTCGATCAGTCTTGAAGGAATATCAGGAGGAATATTTCCACAATTTTTTATTCACATACAAAACGATGAAATTTAGGTCAAAAATAGTGCTCTTATTCACAAAACATTGTGCAGTCATATATGCATTTTAGATATGCAGTGCTAAAATGTGTTTTTTAATGGTTAAGTTATTTTTGTAAAAACAATTTTAAAATTTATAAAAAAGGCCAAACTTTTATTCTCCTAAATAAGTGGTTGTCATCTTAAAGGAGTTTAAACATGGTTTTTTTATTTATCATAAGCTGGCACTCTCTGTTCATTGCATTTAAAAATTAAAAATGGAATCGATTAAAAAAACTACTATCATGACCCCTCTTCCTACACTATGGACTCGTGTTCATACTTTAAGTGGATTTGGACCTCATTTAATATTTTATTGTTAGAATGAGTTGATTTTATTAAGTTAACTTAACTTTTGTGATTTTTAAAGTCTATCGGGTCATCAATGGGAAATCATGAAACCAAGGTATGATTAAATTAAAGTTAATTCCTTTCGTCGAAATGTATTTATGCAATGTTGTCATGATTTAAAATTGTGAACAAGGGAAAATTTAATGAGATGAATGGATTAAAATTAGAAAAAAAAATTATTTAGTTCAATACTATTGAAAATATGTCAAAAATTATTTTTATTTTAAAAAATGAACTTTTCTTCTATTTTATTATTTTAATTTTAGAAATTTAAAATAAATTATATTTTGTAAATAGCTTAAGAGAGTTAAATTATTTTAAATTAATTATATTTTTCATAAATAATTTAAAAGATTATTAATTAATTATAAATTATAAATAATTTTAGGTTGTTATTTAATTACATTTAATTTAAATCCTAGCAAATATTAAAATGAAATTAATGTAAATGTAACATAGAGAGAAACAACTATAGACTAAAGTTAAAAAATACCTTTCTCTTAGTTTCAATTTAACAACTCTCAATTCTAAATAAATCACTACACCTCTACCCACTTAAACTCATGCGAAATCTTGGAAGAACTGCCATGTCAACCACTTAAAGGATTGGTTAAACACCTTGAATGAAGGAAAAAAAACTATAAATGTAAGGCAAATCGATGCATTAGGAGGAGACTTGAGAGAAGAAAGGGAAATGCATAAGTGGAGAGAGAAGTAAGGCTTTTAGTAGGGAGGAGATCGATGTTGCATCAAGAAGGAAAGGAGGGGCGCTTTGGAGTAGAGGATCAATGCCTAGCAGGGGGCAGGAACCATATCAAGTTTTATATCTTACTCTTCTTTAATTTAGCCAAGATCAATATTGACACCATTCGTTATTCTCAGTTTCATTCAATTCATGCAGGTTCACATTCAATTTTAGTGAAGGATTTTGACAATAGAGGTAAATAGTTATATTTATTTACATTATAAGGTAAAAGTTTTATTTTATTATTTAAATTTTAATGTAGATATTTTATTTCAAATTGTAAAATAAATTTTTTATTTTATCTAAATTGGAAGGTAAAAAATTTATTTTATTTAAATTGTCAAGTATTTATTTATTTTATTTAAATTATAAGATAAACATTTTTACTTTCTCTCTCTCTCTCTCTCTCTCTCTCTCTCACACACACACACACACACACACACACACACACACACACACACACACACACACACACACACACACACACACACATATACATACATATATATACATATTATATATACACACACACACACATATATGTATGTATGTATGTATGTATGTATGTATGTATGTATGTGTATGTGTATGTGTATGTGTATGTATATGTATATGTATATGTATATGTATATGTATATATATATATATATATATATATATATATATATATATATATATATATATATATATATATATATATATGTGTGTGTGTGTGTGTGTGTATATATATATGTATATATATAGATATGTATATATATATGTATATATGTATATATGTATATGTATATATATATGTATATATATATGTATATGTATATATATATATATGTATATATATATATGTACACACACATATATAAAGAATAGTTTTGTATTATATAATATTAAATCATTATATATATTAAAATATATTTGCAATATTATTAATTTTAAAATGGATAATACTCTATGTTAATATTAGTGTAATTCTACGTATTTAACCCAAATAAAATACATTATATCTAATAAATTAAATGTAATCAACATATATGCTACATTGTTATTCACTGCTTAAATTGTTATTGACATTTTAAATTTAAGGGTATAATGCATTCTTCAAGTCTTTACATCCTTGATTGCTAGTCTATACAGGAAGCTTACATTTGTGATAAATCTATGATTAGATTTTAAATTAACCTCAATTATTTATCCCCTTGCATCTAATTATTTTACCATGAGTAAGATGTCTTATTAAGAAAATTATATCTTATTAAATATAACATCGTAACCAATCAACAAATAATAATATACTCCTCATAAAATGTTTATTTAATATTAAGTTGATAGCATTCTTTGTGGATAAGTTATCTTATAGAAAAGTTGGCTAATGGTATAAATATTAAAAAAAAATTACATTGTTGTAAATTGACATAATGAGTAAACTAGGAGATTACATTATAGATTTATTTTCTACTTTCCTACTTAAGAATTTTCTTTTGAAAGATAATGCATTAATTCATTTCAAGCATTATTTAATTTTTAAATCTCAACTTAGACCAAGAATTTAAGGTTAAATAGAATTATACAACGTTTGATATTAAGTAGTACCTCTGGCTCATGTTTATTTGTAATGTCATCATACTTGAGCTACTGCATCCATAAGCCTAACATAGCTACAACAACGCTATTTGGGAATCATCCCTATAAACCATCAAGGAGAAATAAGGACCATGTCATGTGATTAAGACCAAGGGGTGGGTTAATTCCTCTTGGTCAACAATGCTAATTAAGATAAGGAAATAAATTGAACTACCTTAGATGATTATGACTTGTGAACTTATGAAACAAAATGGAGAAAGTATATTTTTTACTCAAAAATTGATACCACTGAAAATGAGCAATAAAAACTAGGATTGAGAGTGTTAAACCGGTTATTATCTAGAAACCACCAACCATATAGCTCTTAGATAATGAAACTTTGGCAACAACAATTGTAAGGATTAGGGTGATTAAAGAAAGGATCAAAAACATTATTGATGTAAATAAAAAGTAGAAATGAGATGTAGCTTTCTTATGTTTATTTCTATTTTTTGTTAAGATTTAGGGCTAGTTTAGTTAAATAAGTATTTAGTTATTTTAATTAATATTTTTTATGCTCCTGTTTAGGTATCAATCACAACAAAACTATCTAGGAAACTAGGCCCTAGAAAGGGTTGCATAACCAGATCTTTAGTTGACATAAAACTTAGAATAGAAAATAGAAATATATGCATACTACACCTTGATCCTATTTGGAAGCAGGTATGTAGGCAATCTGAGAATCAAAGAATGATTCTAAAATACAGGTGAATAGGATGGGGTTTGGGTTCATGTGCTAAACAAGATTAAAGTTAAATGAAAAGGCAAGAGCATTATAATAAAACCCTAGTTTAGATTAAAATAAAGTAAAGCTAAGAATTCTATGATATAATTCAAAGGATCTCGGTTGGATCATCGTAGTTCTTGAGATTTTAGGCCAAATTTTGAGGTAGAATGTCACTTTTTCTGTATGTTTTATATATGCTACTGTCATGATGACCTCGGTGCTTATCTAGTAGAGATAAATAATGAATAGTGAGCAAGTCAGGATCAGGATAATCCTGATTAGTCAAGTCTCTAGCCAAAGCATAAACTACTCATAGGTAGTTGCCTAACCTATATAATTAGATTCTTGACATGTTTGAAAAATATATATGATAGGATAAAGTATACCTAATTTATATTCATAGACCAACATTAAATTTTAAAAAAAATTATGTTTTAGGATAGGATCTAGGAAGTGTGTTCTCTATATTATGGTATAGGAATTGTAGTCTCTATATTGTGGTATCAGAGTCTACATTTGAAAGCTAGGACTTAAGCCTAATATGACCTATGCTAAGTAAAATATTAATTATTGATGATAACCTATTGATAAAATTGAAAACTATGAGAAACCAATTTGGTTAAAACTAGTTGTTTAGACATAGATCATGGAAAAACTTCAAAGAAAAGAAAAGGGAAAAGAACAAAGAATAAGTGGAAAACCAAACTTACATCTAATTCAAAATAACCTATTTACATTTCTAACTTGGATACAATAGTTAAAATCTAGAGTAAACTCAAATCTTTGAAAGTGAAACCAGTTGAAATGAAACTAGCTATGATTTAACCATTAGTCAAATGTCCATTTAAAAGGCCCTCAACAATAAGAAAATTTCCATCTAGAATGGGTTCTGATACACCTTACATAAGCCTTGAAGTGGATAAGGAATATAATCAATGCCACCAATATGTGGTTCACTCAGAAGATGAAGTTCCTGAAGAAATGGAACTAATGAAGAAGATTCTATTTATAAGAATTTTTAATCAATGTTATACATACATCTATATGTTATAGTCATAAAGCTTATCCTCTATAAATCTAAGAACTCTATGTAATACAATTTTAATAAGATTATCAAATGCTTACATTTTTTGTCAATCCTATGTGTGACTGTGATCAATAATAGAATGTATGAGAAATTAGAGATATCCAAAAGAGATTTGTGCTATCAATTATCTTGAATAAAAATTTATAAGATTGTATTATTTATATCAGGAAACCAAATGGAAAGACCTAAATGATCAACTAGGAATCAAAGGGAAAATGTGAGATGCGTTGAATCTAATAATGAAAATGTTGAACAATAGGTTCC
This sequence comes from Torreya grandis, assembly GCA_037957365.1. Classification (NCBI taxonomy): domain Eukaryota; kingdom Viridiplantae; phylum Streptophyta; class Pinopsida; order Cupressales; family Taxaceae; genus Torreya; species Torreya grandis. Next base: position 4,227,075 of record JARHVA010000450.1, read on the forward strand.
AAAAAATAGAGAACCGGCAATAGAAGCCCTCATCAATTTTTTGACTGAGCAAAGAGATAAAATGGACTCACTTGAGTCGGTGATTAATGATCTTAATTCAAAGCAAGAAAATGTAGAAAACATATGGTAACCTAACCTTAATAATATGCCTAAATAAAATCCACTACTAGTCAATGAAATGGAGGTTATAGCTCCAAAAATTGAAGTTCCATTTTATAATTTAAGCAAGGATTTGAAGAAGATTTTACCCCCTACGTTTGATGGGAAATGGTTAGGTGAAGGAGGTAAGAATTGGCTAAATGATATGGAGAAGTACTTTGACTTGAGAAACCATAATGAAGAAACTAAGGTTTTGTGAGGATCCTACCAACTGAAAAGATAGGTAGATAGCTAGTGGACTAACATGAAGGAATTAAATATAATAGCGAAGGAAAATTTGACCTGTGATTAGTTTGACCATCATTTCAAGAAGAGATGGTTACCCTAGTTATTCTTTGATAAGAAGACAAATGAATTTCACAACCTAAAGTAGGGAGGCATGTCAGTCTAATAGTATTGGGATATATTCACCAAATTAATTATCTGCCCATGTACTAGAAGGATGAAAGAGGTCAAACTAGAAAGTTCATCTTAGGATTAAATGAAAAAATAAGAGCAAAAGTAGATATGCACGGCCCTGAGAACATAAACTAAATGATATAAAAATGTCTCAAATAAGAATGAAAGCTACAGGCCCTAGCTATGGCAAGATAAAACTTTAATAGTGACAGAAATAGATCCTTCAAAAGGAAGACAAATTTTAGGGGAGAGCAAGTTGTGGATAAAAACCCAAGAGCAAATCCAACAGGCAGAGCACCCCTAACCAATCAAAATCAAAGAAATACTTTTGGAAGGAACAAGAATACGGGATGAGATAATAATAGGAATGATCAAAGGAATTACAATCACCCAATATATCCTCCATGGATTTCAGGTGAAATAAATGACGTCACGAGGAACCCAGTACCAAAAGGGCTACTAGGAGGATGTTTTACATGTGGAGGAAATCACTTTGCCTAAGAATTCCCAAGGATATAGGGACAAATATGGGCCAATCAACCTCAGATAGGACCACATAAAAGGATCAGTTCTCTAGTAGTAAATCACCAAAATAGATACTAGAATGTGCCAATTGAAGCTACAAGTAAATTATTGGGTAAACCCATTTCAATTCTTATATATACTAGTTCATTGGAATGTTTCATTTCTCTATAATTAGTAATAAAAATGTGTCTCCTAGTGAATCACATGAATTCATCATGGACAGTTCAGTAGGGGGATAAGGTAGTCAAAGAAGTGTCTCAATGTTTACCCAAGGCAAAAATACAATTTTAATAGTTTGAGACCAATTTAGACCTATTTGTATCACCTTTAGGAGCCTATGATGTAATAATATGGATAAGTTATCTCACGAAGCATCAAGCTAAAATATACTATTATAGCAAGTTGGTTAGGTGTTACAGTGATGAGGGAAGGTGGGTAATGATTCAATGGGGTCATAGGCCCATAATAGTAGAAACCATATCAACTATGCAGCTAAAGGAGAGAAGGAAGGGACCTCTAATTTTCATGGTAATGATAGATTATAAGGATGGAAGCATAGATGAACCAACCCTAGAAGGGTATCCATTCCTAAGGGAATTTGAGGATGTGTTTCTTGAAAAATTACATGGAATTCCCCATAAGAGAGAATTTTACTTCTCCATTGATATTGTACCACTATCTAAGCCAATTTCTAGATCACCCTATATAATGAGCATAACTGAGTTGATGAAACTTAAAATTTAGCTAGAGGAACTCTTCACTGAAAGATTGATTAGACTAAGTATGTCTCCTTAGGGACTACCAGTCTTATTTGTTAAAAAGAAAGATGGAACTCTAAGATTATGTATTGATTATAGAATACTAAATAAGGTCATGATTAAAAATATATATCCCATACCTCATATAGAAGACCTTTTCAAGAAAATGAAAGGAGAAACAATTTTCTCAAAGATGGAACTTCAATTAGGATATCATTAGCTAAGAATAAAGGAGGAAGATACTCAAAATACTACTTTCAAGACTAGATATGTACACTATGAGTTTACTGTAGTACCATATAGGGTAGCAAATGCTCCTTTAGCATTTATAAACATAATGAATAGTGTGTTTGATAATTACCTGGATAAGTTCATCTAGGTGTTCATAGACAACATTCTGATTTAATCTAAGAATGAGGAAGATAACTTAGCACATCTTTAATTAGTTCTTTAGAGATTGAGATAAATTAATCTATTTGTTAAGTTGTCCAAATGTGTGTTCTTTAATAAATAAATTCACTATCTAGGCCACATCATATCCAAAGAAGGAATTATAGTAGATCCAGACAAGATAAAGGCAATAATAGAGTGGCCAATCCCCTAGAATGTATTGGAAGTAAGGATTTTCATGGGGTTAGTAGGATATTATAGGAGATTTGTTGAAGGTTTTTATAGGATTGTCAACCTGATTGTGACATTGCAAAGGACTGGTAAGAAGTTTATATGGACAAATCAGTGTGATAAAGCTTTCCATATTCCGAAGGAAAAGTTGATGATGACACCTATCTTTAAGGTACCTAATTCGAATGGGCATTTCATGGTTTTTATAGATGCATCCATCAAAGGATTGGGAGGAGTACTCATTTAGAATGATGGTGTAATTGCATATGAGTCTAGGAAATTAAAAACCCATGAAGTAAATTATGCCCCTCATGATTTAGAATTGGTGGCAATTATTTAGGCCTTACAGAGGTGGAGACATTTCCTTATTAGGAAACCATTTGAACTAAAAACTAATCATTAAGGGCTAAAGTACATATTCACTCAACCCAATCTAAATGCTAGGCAAAGAAGGTAGTTGGAGT